>DWEM01003095.1:0-11142 GCA_018245935.1 Agara belti belti | reverse complement strand
CTACATTATCACTGATCAATATAGGCTACTAGCTTTTGCCCGCGACTTCGTGGGTATTTATCCTAGGAGATTAAAATGCTGCCCAAAGTCACTATTCCACGCGGACGAAGTCGCAGGAAAAAGCTAGTATCATTTATTTTAAATAGGCTTATGAAACAGAGAACATTTTTATAAATACTTTAAAGTAATAAATGTAAAGTCAATGATTTAAGCAAATTCTCTAGACATTATTAGGATATTAATAACAAAATTTTGCCTTAAGCTTGAAAGACATTTAATGACAATCTTAACTAACTTTGGCCCTCTACCATAGATCTCCTATATATAGCCTTGGGGTTATATTAGAATGGCTTCCAAGCTATGGAACAACTTTTCAGTGGAACATAAGTACGTAGCACCGAAGTACCTATAGCCATGACGAAATCACAATACACAAACATAAAAAAAATTACAGACGAATTGAGAACCTCCTCCTTTTTTTGAAGTCAGTTAAAAACGTACCAGGTTCTCTCAATTTCAAGAAGATAATGATGTATTGCAGCTGTGAATAATTTTTTTGAGGTTGTGATTTTTTTTCACAGAGCCATACTTAACTGCTTATTAGAAAACATATAAGTCAAAAAATGTCTTAATATATCAAGATATTTTATTGTCATTGCTAATAATGTATGTGTTATGATACAAAATCACTCATATTAATCATCAGTCGAATCCTAACGAGTGACATATGCAAATGATTAGCGCAATTATTACCGAGTAGGTACCTACCTAGCACCCGCGCATTGTCTTTCCGTGTAGGTGACTTCCTTGGTTCTAATACCAGGAAATGGTTTGTATTATTTATCTTTGTGTTCTGCTACAATAAACGAAGAACTCTGATGGTAATGAAAGATTGAAGGAGAATTATCTTTGTGATATTAACGTTTGTAATGGGTTGAAGTAAGGAATTTATTGTTTAAAGCGATTGAACAATACAAAAAGTAAACTGTGAACGCTTCTTATTTTTTATTTCATTCAATGATCAGTCGTTCTTGTATATTAATAGAGCAGAACGATCCAATTTAATTACTTACTCAATAATAACTGTTTGAACTGGTGTAGAAAAATCTATCGCCGATATTTTTCGCCGGCTTTAAGGCGATTGGGGTGTTGAATTCGTGTAAATGAATTTCACGCGATTATTTACCGAATTAGATGTCAGTTTTAAAAATCAAATGCAATAAATAGGCTATAAGTAATACACAAAATTAATTTTTCAAGTCTGACTGGTAGTCCCAAAGATTAGAGCTTTCAAACTCTTTTCAGCTCTTTATATTATGGTAGGAGTACAATTATAAACTCACTTCATAACGTTGCAGACAATTCAGTGCACAATTAAATACGTCGTCAAAAAGATGTAAAAAGTTAAATAATATCTCTCTTCATGGAAGTTTCTGTGTGCGGTTTCTTCGGGGAGTTTTAAAATGTACCGCGAGCGACGATATTCAGGTTTTTAGTTACCGTACAATCTCAGTTTAAATAGTTAATAACCACCGCGACGCCGTCGTCCCGGTTTGTGCGGGTGGTAATTTCTGTTCCCTCACTTAAACATAATGATCCATAAATCTCCCGTTCTTTCGTAAGGTACATCGCCGAGTTTTCGACAAAGCAAAAGTTTTTTGTCTGCGCCTGATATCCTGAAGATAATGCTACCATTGTTCCTATATTCCTTAATTCAAATTCAACATATCTATTTACTCGTATCAGTAAATTTCGGCAGTCGTATTTACAAAAACAAGATAACGTTGACACTGAAAGTATTAAACATTTTGTGTAAATTTTAATATTTATTTAAAGCATCTCATTTCTAGTGTCACTTACTGTTACACCACGCCTTTTTAATGTAAGGCTCTAACGGTACTCCAACGTACTTAAATAAGAAAAAGCTAGTTAGAATTTTAACGTCAATATATATATTACGGTTTTAGTATTTAGCAGGTCAGACGATGTTTTAATACTTACATAGAACACAATATTAATAAACATAGGTCGTTAAAATGCTATCTTGTTAGGCGATTTTGTTAAAGTTTAAAGCTGATGGAAATTTGAGTAGCCGAGGAGAGGGCGCTTAAATATTTATTTAATTTGTGAGGCTCAGGGGACACGCTCATCTTGCAAACATTATCACAGCCAAGTATTTGCAAAAGGCACAGCGTAGCAACTTGACTTTGTGTGAATTTGTTCAACACAAAAGGTTGCATTGAGAATAAAAAGAGCCAGCTTTTACGCTTTATAAATGAACTTAATGTTGATGTTTTGTTTCCAAACAATTTGTTTGAAGAGTAAATGAATAGTCCGGTGTTCTAGAATTAATGTTTACTATAACAGAACTAAGGGCGTTTTTATTTTTTACAGATTTCTGCAGGTAGGTACGGCTTTTTGTATGTACTAACAACTTCTTAGTCTTCGAATAGAGCATCAACAGGATTACACATTGTATCATATGTCATAGTATCTTTATTGTTTTAATAAAAACAAATGATGTTAATCGTATTAGTATTAGTATTGTATTGTATTGTATTAGTATTATACATATAAGAGAATTTTTCTTTTTTCGCATAATAAGACAAAATGCACTTATAACTGTAATGATAATAGTTTGAACTTTTAAGTCCCATATTAGAAACATTCTAATCACTGGTATATATTATATGAATATAAAATCTACGATTTGTCCATTCGTTATAAATTTTGATATGGCCGTTTTTTAAAATTCACATTTCCAACCTAAAATACTCGTATTACCATCGGGTTCATTGTCCTTAAATTTTGTCGACTTCAATCCTCTCATATAAGATAACGGAATCCAAAAATAAATCATCATGGAATACGCAAAGAAAAAAATAACTCACGAAATCTCATTAGGCACATAAATTTTATTTACGCACGTAGACAAATATGTAAATAAAACGGGCATAATACGCTAACCACACAATTTTCTATTGTTTTCTGTCTGTTCATTTGGCTTTCCTTATGTTTCAAATACATTGCCGTTGCAAATTGTTACTTTTGATTAATGATTCCAATGCTACGTGCACCTGAATATTTGAACAAAGCAAACAATTCTCTGGGTGCTTCTGTTATAGCTCCATACACGCAGAAGCAGAAGTTTTAAGTAACTAAATAAGAGATGTTAATTGTTATATGTTTATTGGTCTATAAAATATTTTACGACATTATGCATGAGGACTTTAGACACCTTTTTTACAATCAGCCGTTACTTGGCTCCAGGAAAGGCAAGCTATGAAAAATGCACACCTGTCGACGGTACCTATCCTTAAAATAAAATTATAAAGTGCCATATTAAAAGACATTTCACATTTTCACAAAATGTAAGGTTATTCAATATTAAAAAGCTCCACAGAATCATACGAGTATGATAAGTTATAAATATGTATTCGTTGCTAGTAATGAAAGATAAAAATGTTCGATAGGTTTTAGTTTTAAGCACATTTGTTTATAATATCCGTTAAATAATATTTATCAGAATATCGAAGATATGAGAAACATAAATATGCCTTATTTTACTTAACGTTGTACGATATAATTAAACCAAAGATTTATTTTCAAAGAGTTCACCATTATTTAAGTAGAACGGGTTGTCACAGCGAACGTAGCAACTAGCTAACTGCATTGGAGGCAGAAATAGCCTGCCAGCTTATCCGGGTCCCAAAGCCATATGACGTCATGGCAACGTAGCCGACATGTTTTGTCATTTACAAGCTGAAAAAGGTGATTTAACGCAAAATGCCCGTTATTTTCGTTTCTGTCATACAACAGGCCCGCGTGTACATTAAACTTTATACAAATAAATGGACGGAATTAATTACTGCTACATCCGCATTGCTCCTTCCTTCGAGTGCTACGCGAACAACGTGTGGGCGAGACTTAAACAGTACATAATATATTTCAAGTTTGCCTTAAACGCTTATCTTAAATAATTGTCAGTGTTTTTTTTTTTATAATATCGTACAAATGTGATTAGTGATTCTGATAATTAGATGTAGAAGACGCAAAATATATTGTAAAATAAAATCAATGAAGTATAAAGATACGGTATTAAATATATCTCGTCGTTTAAAGCGCCATGAAATATAAACTAAGGGCCAATTTGAATTTATCAATCCCTTTTTCCAACAAAATGTATAGTTCACAGTGTTAGATATCGAATAATTCAGGTAATTTATTCATGTAGATATCGCGGAAAACCCGAATTCAAAGCGGGAGAGCATCAAACATTCCCGGCCCCATCCTATTCTTGGGTTCCGTCGTTCGCTGAACTTTATGGTAATGAGGGCGACTCCTAAAATGTAAATTTGCACATTGTGTGCACAACTTTTATACGCGTAATTATTTCAGTTTCGTTTTCAAAATATATTTGTACTGCGCCGTCGTAAATATTAATGTGGATTTGTGTAACGATTCAATTCGGGCTTAATCATACGCCCGACGCGTGGAGATTGATTTATTAATGGCTTTTTAAATCCGTTACAGCGATATTTTGGATTTTTGTTCGTTGTGGTAAATAAAAGTGCGTTCTTTATTACAAAAGCGAACAGGTAACTTTACTGTTGTCGAAATGATAATAAAATAATAATTCGTATCTCCTTATCTGTGAGGCGTCTGCTTACCCCTTACCTCTCATTCCTTTTAAATCGTAAAACAAACGGTAACAACATCAATTTTCTTATGCTTCTCATTTTTCGTCGTAAATCAACGGCGCCGAATGAGAATGGAGTTTAAAAGGCGGAGTAACAAGGAAATAACGGAATAGTATTTCTATTTATAAGAAAAAACAATGGTCAGATGAATAACAATAGTCGTTTAAGAGGTAAAATACGAGTAGTTCCATCTCAACTGATTTTCCCGCTAAATTATTGAACTATGTTTTTAGTTTTACATTTTTATTACTCTTGATAGTAGATATTATATGTATTTTAGGAAATAGTTATTAGTAATAGTATATCAATCCGCACTTGGCCAGTGTGGTAGACTACGCCCTAAAACCCTCTCACCATGAGAGGAGACCCGATCTAACAGTAGACCAAAAAAAGAAAGGGTCAAAAAAAAACTAGTTATTCATTAAAAGCGGAGATTCACAAAGCTTTCCTTACTAGCCAGTCTTGTTAGGTTGTATATACTCATAATTTTCGTTAGTAAATCAGCAAACTGAATGTGCTTCCACTATCCACCATTGGATCGAAGGGATCCAATTAGCGATCATAAAAGCATCAAATTTCTAACGAAGCCCGGGGCGAGAGCTGTAGTGAATCAAAGCTGTATATAGTGACATTGTAAACAAAACTAAATTAATCTCCTTTGACACGGCACACGAGATAGAAAAGTTAGCACATTTAAATGTTAACAACGTTACATTTGTAAAAAACGCCATATCAGAACTTGTATTAAGGTAAATACTACCAGTACTAAGCAAGTTGGAATGAAGAAGAATTAATAAAACTACAAATGGTATTCGCTTTCCTGATGGAGGAGGTACTAAAATCGTGTAACGATCAAAACAGCGTAAAATTGAAACGACGTTTTAATACGCTTATTGTTTAGTGTGGTGATTACTTTAGTCTTAAAAAGGATAAGTTCACGATATGTACAAGACTTTTCCAACTACACCTAAAATTGTGAAATAAGGAATTAGATTTTACGGGAAATTATAATTAGTTTTCCACCTAAAGAAGCCACCGCAACAATTAGTATGTCCATATAGTACTATATCTACTTGGCGATGACAATGGTATTAGGTTTATAACGTTTAATACTACCGCAATATAATGACTATAACGAATATAGTCAAGTAAAAGTGAGTGGATGTTTAATAATTAGAATCAATACACGGCAGAAATAACCTTCAAATGAAATATATAACTCCAATTTCATACAATCAAACGACGAAACAATTGCAAAAATAAACAGAATCAGCCGTCGGAACGCTTACCTACAACTTCTCGAGTATTGTAATGTATAATGTATAAAATATGAATAACATGTTATAAAATTATAACGTAGGACATGAAAGTTAAAAGAGTTTCGAACTGTGAACATAAAAAAAACCATTTTAACTGGAAGGGCCGCATATCGATCCAATTAGTGCTTGTTAAAGCGTTAAACTCCTGTCGTAGCCCGATATGAGACATGGAGTGGGTATTGACAAAGCGGTGTTATCTTACCTTTGTGACGTGTGTGCGTATTAATTATCCGTTCTAGTTATATTAACAAGCAATGATATGTATTTACACTTAGCTCAGCGTGTACTATTATTGTCATTAAAACGTTAAACGAAACGAAGCTCGTAGAATCAAACAGTTTACGAGTATGTATGAAGGGATACCATTTATACACCTTGCATATCATTATTTAGCACAGACATTTACAAATTGTTGGTAACCGCTAAAAATATACCTATTGAAAATGAATAGACAACATAATACTTAATGTCGTTACTGTTAGAAATACGTCGCATAAAATAGTTTTAATGTTAACGATGCAAAGAATGAGTTAAACGTACTTGCTACTTTGTAGACGTAAACTAAAGCGATAAAACAAAATAGTGTGCTCATAATCAGGTAGCTGTAATATTCATTAATGTATTTATTTAAATTCTGACAATGCGTTCTATTCGATATTCAGAATTTAAAAATACAATTTACATAAAGTTCAAATAACCACATCAAATATATAAAACGTCGCTTCCAGTAGCAATTGAGTCTTAATAAAAATTAATTGTACTATGTTTTCTGTTTGGCCCAAAGGTAGATTGGCAGAAAATGCTATTAGCATTAAGTCCACCTTTTATACCACTCTCACGGTGTAATAAAGAATAAATAAATAAATAAAACATTAAATCTGTCTTTGATCAATATGCTCTTAGGTCTGTTGTATTCGGAAAACCCTGAATATAATAGAAGTGCGTCTGCGTATGATGTTATCTCTTCAGAATCACGTTAATGCATATGTCCGCAGAGGGATTATGTTCGAATTTCATTTATATTGCCATTACCTGCTTAATTCGGTAATCACTATTTGGCATTCCAATTCACGCTGATAGCTATATACCTATCTGTAAACTAGCTTTTCGACAGTAGCTTTATGTCGTAGGTTTCGCGATTCCTAATCCGCCTTTGTACTTATGTTATAGTTCTTAGTGTTTTAATAATTGAATGACAAAAACAAGAAAGGTTTTCATTTGTGGTGCGACTTGCGTACTTTGCGTGGTAAATTTCACTATCACACCGACATTTTCAATTCACAATGACGGCTGTGCGACATAATGAAATTTATGGTGCTCGAATTTTGCGCCAGTATGATCACAAGTAAAATCAAAAGATAGACGCATTCACATTTCAGATAAAATAAGGCAAGTCCGAGTGACGTCTAGACAGCCCCGCCGGAAGCTCCGCAGTCTGCCGCACACACCGACAGCGGCCATCGCTGACACCGACACTTGCAATTCGTCAAGAGCCCGTTCGGCCGTACCCGTCTCCCGTCCTGTTATCCTTGTTTTGTCTTTAGGCAAATAAACAGGACTGAATGCAAAGCGTGCAACATGATTCACATACACACTGCTTTATTGATAGCTGCTGAGAATATCTTCAGCTTCATCGTCAGTACAGTATTTTCAGCTAAAACGAGATGCTGTAAGCAGAAATGTATTGTAAACGTTTTGCTGATTAATACTGTAATAAATGCATTGTGTAATAACGTTAATGGATACTATTTACTGAACGTATAATATAATACTTTTCCTTCACTTTTAACAAACTTGCCATTTTTGCCATAAAACAGGATTTTAGAAGCACATGGTAGTTTTGGCCGTCTGCCACGCGACAGCCTTAAAGAAATTTAGTGCCCACAAAAATTTAGCTCCCTACAACACGTCCTCCCGCGGGACGTTACGGGTTAGATCAAAGTTTTGTTAATATGGAAAGGTTTCTGCAGTAAAATTTCCCCGGAGGCCTCGGAAAACACATTTATTTATATAAATAACCTTTACGAGTATTTTTACAAGAAATTGCGGAGGTGACCGTTCGTGATAAGCGTGAGTCTCATATTCTTGTAGTGCCAGCTCAAACAAATTGTGAATCTAAACCCGTACATACAGAAACAGTACAATTAGAAATACTTGAAAATTCTACATAATATATTTTTGAATCCAATAATATGTACATAAAAACAAAGTCTTATTACTAAGTATGAGGTCAAATTTAATTAAATATTTAATATTGCGAGGACGATGTGTTCGTTATGTCAATACGACAACGAGGTTTGTTTGTATAATTTTTCCATTAATGTATTTAAAGAGACGCAATTTTTTATGTGTTAATTCGAAACCTAATACAAAATAAGCAAGTAATTACATTACAGTAAAATTAAAGACATTCCATAGTTATTGACATTTTTTTATATTCATAAAATGCTCATCTTGCCACCAGCAACTCAACAAATAACAATACAGTAGACCGATATTACTTCAATTGCTCATTCACTGATCATTATTTCTCCATTTACTAATACAGAGAAAACAAAACAATCAGTTCAAAAAGAAGCACTTTCTAAATATTTAATATGTTCGCAATTCAATCGAGAATCCTAGCTGGAGCTTACATATAATCTGGGCAAATAGCGGCATTAGGAGAGTGCGTGGCTCCGGCGTAACGAGTGGCTTTGCCGAGCCGCGATCATTGAGCTATTTGAATAATACATGAAACAGTTACACCCCTGTTTTATGGGTACGCTATACCTATACGCTGCCCTGATTCTTATTAAAGTACAAATGAATTAGAAAAGTATTCACTCAATGTCCTATATCAAGTATTTTTTCTAAGTAAGTTTCTAGACCTTGGCTTGCGTGTCTATATAAATGATAAAGTTGCGAACTGAGACCATTACCGATACCTCGCACAAAAGTGCACTCTAAGCGTCATCTAATTAAGATAAGGGTCTCACAGTTTAAGTTTAAGGCCAATTGGCCAATTGCGGCTTGGCAGTCTTCACACCACACACATCAGGAAACATTCCATATTTTTATAACACACTCTAACGTGTGCTGGTTTCCTTCACCGTTATAACTAGTGATATATACGTAACATCACGCCTGTATATATACATTTTAAGTTAAAAACACATAACTTTATAAAGTCAGCGGTGCGTGCCAGGATTTGAACCCAAGCTCCCCGGAGTAGGTAACTGACATTCAAACCACTAGACTGTCACTGCTAGTTGCAATGTTTCAGTCCGATAAAGTTTTACGTTTGCAGTTTGTTACATACAATGTACATTCAGAGTGACATCAATTCATTACTGGCTCTGATTTTATTGGACGAAACAAAGGAAAGCAATTTACACTAGTAACATGGAATGATTCTGTTAAGGTTTACATCGATAGCAGTATTATGTAAATAGCGATTCGTTCGTCACTAACATTGGTGTACAATACGTTACTATAGAATATTGAACTGTTCCGTTTAGTAACAATCATTAATATCAGTTCGATAAGCTGAACAAATGAAGTGGCAGGCGCAGGGCGATAGTTTTCTCACGGGCGTGTAATTAATCAACGGGAGAGTCGCCGCCACTAGAAACGATGAATCATTCGCGTCAGACTACCGAGTACTCCTTAGCTTCTGTTATACCACACCTTTTAGATTTTATCATAACGCGATAAAAGCTTTTAGTATAACATTATTTTTAGATGAAAAATGCAATATAAACAGCACACGACAGCATTAAATATCTTAAAAGACATATTTCCAATGCAATATGTTATATTATAGCATTAATAGGAGTAGTATCTTAACTAACTTAACTAAGGAGTAATATCTTAAATAAGGCTGACAAGATTCTTATAGTTGAATGAGAATATTGATTTTGATAAAAAAAATTGAAATGACATAGTTTTAAAACCGAATTGATAGTTATTACTTAAAAATTATAGATGCAAAAAAGTCAATACATTTCATCCGATTCCGACAAGATGGCGCTGAAATGTGTGATCACATTGGAATGCGAATTTCGCTCCCTGACAGTCTAATGATGGAATGAACACGTGACGTAAGGAGATATTTCGCACATATGAAGCAGCTCGCAATTCACTACGTTGCCAACGAAATTCCATTTCATCGCATAACTGTTGTTAGTTGGAAACGGACTGAATTTGACACAGCTCCAGACATGCAGAGGGTACGGGTGAAACGCTACGTCCGTACTATGCACGCTTAGATTTGAGGCCAACTAAGCGGAAGGGCGCAGTCGAATGTTATTTACTACGGACAGACAGTTTGGCAAATGCATTCAGGAATACGAATTCACAATATCATGACCGAACCGAATGGCGTGGCAGAATTGTTGATACTGTAACGAAATCGCAAGTTGTATTTTTACTGAAATCACAATAAAATCTTTCGCCGCATCAAACTTCAGTCGTCTTTTTTATAGACGGGTTAAGTCACCCAGTGCTAGCAGTGTATCTGAAAATAATAATAATTCATATCCCATTGCTCGCTTTTCCAACTGAGCGGAGATAGAAGTTAGTGGTCAACCCGGATGTCGAAAGTTATTGAATCGCCGGAAAAGCTTCTAACAAGGTTCGCCGACGGTCACTAACGGTAACAGGACCGAGAGTATTTTACGATGCCTCCGTGAAACGGAAACATTTATAATAGTAATCAACCATCATTCATGTAGATGTCTATGAACATTAAAATTTAACAATTTCTTTTTAAAGTGTCCTAACTGTCCATTCATCTGCATTACGGAGGACTTAAAAGATGTCCACGATGCCGCTATAAGGATGATTACAAACTGTCTTAATCTATATCTATACTAATATTATGAAGAGGAAATATTTGTGTGTGTGTGTATGTAACTAATAGGCTCAAAAACTACTGAACCGATTTCAAAAATTCTTTCACCACTTGAATGCTACATCATCACTGATCAATATAGGGTATATTAAATACAAGCTTTTGCCCGCGACTTCGCCCGCGTGGAGCAGTCTGTATCTGTATTATTTGCAATAAAAGTATCCTAGGAAATTAAAATGCTGCGCAAAGCTACTATTCCACGCGAACGAAGTCGCAGGCAAAAGCTAGT
>DWEM01003094.1:0-11143 GCA_018245935.1 Agara belti belti | reverse complement strand
CGCAGCTAAATCTCGTGTCGCGAACCTGTGAATGAAGAACCAATACGAAAGATAATTTTAAAGCACGACAGATACCAACAGTTAAAATTAAAAGTACCTAAGTTATTTAATATTTAATATACTAGCTTTTGCCCGCGACTTCGACCCGCCCCCGCAATTCCCTTTGAAGTTAGAATTTCGTAAAATGTGTGTTTACTTCACCTCGACTTATCACTACATATATTATTATACATATAAACCTTCCTCTTGAATCACTTTATCTATTAAAAAAACCGCATCAAACTCCGTTGCGTAGTTTTAACGATGTAAGCATACATAGGGATTAGGGACAGACAGCGGAAAGCGACTTTGTTTTATATTATGTAGTGATATACCTAAGTAATATACGAATATACGTATTATATAGTATATCCCACGGTATCGTTCTCAGAGACGTATTTTCCCATATAACCTTTAATCCCCTATCTCGTTTTTTGGGAATATATTCAAAAATGTATTCTAAGAAGCTCTTGTTATTCCAAAGCTCAGTATATATCGAACGTCAACTAAGTCGGTTTCGTTGAAATTCATAAGCATGGGATTCTTCTTCGTCGTCTTCAGTCTTGCTACGTCCACTGCAGGGTATAGGCCTCCTCAAATGCAGGCATCTCAGTGCGGTCTTTTGTATCCTTCTCCAATTCCAAGCTACTGCAGCAATGTCGTGGCTCCAATGTTTCGATGACCTTCAACTATTCCTGGTTTCCGTCCTTGGTCTCCATTTCCACACGATACAGCACCAACTTCCGTCGTTATTCTGCTTATGGCCTGGCTATATTAACTAAAAACAATTTCTTGTCTAATAAACAAAAATCTCGCTTAAACACACGAAGCATCTCAAGACATCTCTCTGGTATAAAATACATTTTTAAAATGTCCATAATAACGCTACCGGCCTTTTAGGAACAATTCGCTACATAAATTATCCCTTAAATGCATTCTGAGCCCTTATTTATACAGTAAAAGACGCATGAATAGACCTCTCAGAGCATACAGTAACATAATCTTAGCACTCCGCCACGATTTAGTGTATTTGTACCAAGAAACTGACGTAGGTACGTGTCTCACTGTGAGCGATGCATTAACGACTATCTCGCGAATCGCTCACATTTAAATACGCTCCAAATAAGATGTACCTAGTGTGAAAAAAGGTTCCTGTTTGATAGTGGCACGTCTGTCAACAATGCCGAATGAAATGTTGACAGATATGTTATTAGCATTTTTATAATCGTGGTTTGATAAATCCTTCTAAGCCCGGTGTAAATTGGTCGGGTTGTCTCCATGTTTTTATATTTCAATACCGTTAATATTATAAGTAGCTCTTGATTGGCACTTCGATTAACACATTTTATTAATTCGTTTTTGTTATTCTCTTTGTTAGTTTCCTATATAGTTCAATAAAGTTGTGTTGTTCATTGAATAAATATTAGCCGATTAAAACATGGTGTATTAAAATGTCTTTTTATAAAATAATGTATATGTACTATTTATTGGCAACTATAAAATCATATAGCAAGTAAACGTTAGTATCGTTTCTGAATCTTATCATAACGTGATAATTTTGAAACAAAAATATTATAATTATGGTCTGCTCGTTATTAGTTTCTCGTCGGAGGTGGGATTGTGTCTGAATTCGATCCATTAACGTTCAAAGCTTTCTCATCTGTCGAGTTATCACCTCTTTCTGTATGTAAAACTCTTTAAATTTATTTCTTGAAATATTATACTGATGCAACACGAGCATCAAATTTAAGGGCTAATAAAAAGTAAGTTGCACATATTGAGTTACTCGGTAATTAAAATAGTAGGTACTTACATTTGCCTTATTTTAATAATCTAACGATACTATGAAACTTTATTAAAAAAAACTACTTTATAGTTTCTTCAGTTAGGTTTATTATTCACATATAAAATATTCTAGTAAGTAAATATACCATATAAAATATGTAGGCCAACCTACACTTCAAAAAGCTTCAAAGGAGCTGTCCAAAAATGAAATCTACAAATTTATGTAGGTCATAGCGAATCGCACGATTTAATCTCTCTAAGAACTGAAATGCTGCAATAAATTTTAAACCTGAAATCTTCAGCTGAAAATTAACTAACGTGTGCTTAGCATGAGTGTCGCTGCTATGAAAATGCTGGAATATTCTGTCGCTTTGTTCCTCTGGGGAGTAATTGACGCTCTCCTTACCCAAAATCCTTGCCCAATAACCATGATGATATTCGACGAAATTTCTCGACTTATGAAACGACAACAATAGAACTGGCACAACAACAGACAAATGTTATGGAAATGGAAATGGAAATTGAGAATGCTATTAAAAATGTCTACTAAAGATTATCATAATAGATACAGTCTAGGGTAGGTTAGTCAATCTACCAAAATTACTTATCATACAACAAACTGCGCCTTGTTCACTTAATTTTACAGTCAAATACAATACAAAAAATGTCCATATAGTCATATACAGTACAAAAAATAGTAATGTGGTCAAATACAATACAAAAATGTTCATACGGTCAAATACAATACAAAAACTGTTCATGTGGTCAAATACAATACAATCGCACAGTAAAACCATTTAACCATAGCGGCGTTGCTACTGACTCAATTCCAGTTGGCATACCGCTGTAAGTTCGCCATGAAATCCCTTTATTGCTACTTGAATGATTAATTAAAGTGATTGACACGCTCGTTCGACACGCGGTGGCGGGTCCGTCGTGCGATACACCTGTCTACGGGCGATCTTCCTTTAAATCGATTATAAACGAGTGCACAGTCACTCCGGATAATTGGCTTCCTCCCGAATTTGTTCTGGCCAAATAAAAGCCGAGCTCAACAAGCGGATTTATTCCGACACAGCGTCGAAAACGTCGAATTCACTTCGGAAAGGCTATTCTCGTCGCTAAACTGTTTTTTTGCATTCCTTTTTTGGATTTGCCTTCGTGCACGGGAATTAGTCAAATGGAAATTTAAATGCGTAGTATTTTTTGCTGGATAATTAATATATTTGTAGAAAAAGTTATATGTTGGATGTTTTCATTCCAAATTTGAACATTTGTTTAGGTTTTTTTGAATTTTGAATATTTGCCCGAAATTCAAAGTAATGAAATCTTTTTTCATTTTTTAACTGAATATCTATGTAATGGCTGAACCGCTCATAGGTTAACATGATAGGGGGATTCAAATATATCGACAATAACATAATATAAGGAGTTTGTTTTTTGGGAGGACATCGATATTATCAGGTTTATACTGATCAATAATAGCCTAAAGTTAAGATGGCGGATTCGTTGTTTCGCGTAAAAAGCATTATTTTTCCTATCAGTCGAAACGTTAACCGTTATCTTGATAAGCTTTCTACCATGTTTCGAAACGATTAATCCGTTGGCTTCAGACATCAAACAGTTGACAGTAACAAGTAGTAAAATTATCTTCTAGATAACGAAACTGGTTCAAACGCTCTTAAAAGCGGACATCTTTCCTCTAAAAGAGATGTAACCATTTTCTTTAATGTCAGTAGCAATCTACTCAATATTAAGTAAATACCTTTATAAGTGCCTTTGCTATCGTCGGAAAAAAGTATTCAATGTGTTCGATACACTGAACGAATGGATTAACTGAACTGGATCGGACTAGATTGAACTGGTTCAGTTAATAGCTTCGAATAAACATAATTAAGCTTTCAAAGCGAGTCGATTGATCTCCCGCCCATTAGTTTGGAAATGACACCCAATTAAATAGAATCCCATTTGTTTCGATATGCCGCCTTATAGTGGTTTTTTCGGTGTATTTTCGGGTGGTGGATAACTCGCTTGTTTTACTAGGTGCATACCCGTAAACAATAGAGAACTTGTAAAGGAATACGCGATTTTGGCCTTTTGGAATAATCAAAACGAGTAATTAAAGTCTCCATTAAATAATCGATGATAATATTATTAATATTAAGTGTAATTTTACTGTATTTTGTTTTCACACAAAAATCACTGAACTGATTTCATTGAATTTATTTGATAGAAATTGAACCCTTGAAACAGATAGCGTGATGGTATGTTGCTGTTGTAAAACAGATAGGCTACTTAAAATCCTTCCCTTCTAACGAAACCTTACAAGCATAAATGAAGCAAGGGATGAAATTCTTTTTGGGTTTCATAAGTACCGCACTATTGCGCGGTACGGGTCAAATATAAATTTAAATTTGTTGTCCTATCAAATTCAAATAGTTATAACTAGAGGTCGCACTTGAAATGTTCCATTTATTTAACCCCGCCTAGTATTTATAGTTATAAACCTGTTATATCTTAACTCAATGTCAGACAAAGAGACTGGAATTAATTTAATTTTATCTCAGAAGTAAGCGCAGTTTAATCTGTACAAGTCTTAATCCAGTGGTATTTAGGTCAAGTTCACATTATGTCAAAACGAATAAGAAATATTTTATTTGAGAACATTGAAAATCATATTCAAAACGGTCCAACGGTGTGTTTTTCCCGTCTCTTATGTTGTTTCACTGGCTGGACACGGTTCTCCTTGAGAGAACTCACTATGGAAGGTTTTTGGGTCATAGTCTACCACGCTGCCGAATGCGTATTTGCAGGCTTCACACGTCTCATAAAATATTATAAATGTATTTTATAACATCTCTAAGGTATCTCAAAGGTCGAAGGTTGAAGGTTAAGGTAAGGTAAGTTTAAGTTATAAAACGCATGTAAATTTGTGAATTCAGAAGTGAGAGCCAGGTTTGAAACCCAGGCCCATGGAGTGGGAGACCGAATTTCAAACCACTAGGATTATTAGTAATATTAATAAACTGTTTACTGACTGATACATATTAAAAATAAAACATATAGGTATAGAATTGAACACCAATTTAATTATTTATATGTAATCCATTATGAAGATACTTATAAAATGTTAACTATAACGGTTACCTTTGTTACGACCCACTAATGGGCCTGGGTGTCTTTCGTAACCGTGAGAGCATTGGAGCATACTCCACCACGCTCCTCCAGTGCTGGTCTGATCGTACGTAATTACAATCTTTCTAATACCACTTTCGTCTCAGTAAAATTTTCTCCCAATAGTTGGGACCAGTGTGCGCGAAGCTTTAGCATATAACTGTAAAGACATTGAAGTAACCCTGCCATAACTAACGTGTGTCGGAATGGGAGGCAGAAATATGAAACATTTCAGGTTATTATGCCAGCAAATAATATATTACTTGGAAACATGGCACGCCCGCAACGCGTGGCTGAGTATTAGCTTTCTGTATGCAAAGGAAAATTCTAAAATTACATTATATGTTGCATTACTGATAAACTATATTTATACGAAACGTGGTAAATTCATCCTAGCATATTGTGTTTTATTCAGAATCAAATAGCCCAGTGTGAACATGTCTTAAGATATTGTTATTATTAACTTACCGTATTCGTAACTGTTTTGAACACAACAATAGAATCGAAAAAACGTCAATCAAATTGTATTTTTCTCATTCGTTTGGCTTACACGCACAATTTCATTAGTATACTGCAATATTTTAGTATACTGCATAATACTCTAGTATACTGCAATATCAGAGTTTTAGAATTAAAATCGCCTCTCGTAAGCCTGTTATTTGACATGCCGCTTTATTGGCAATTTAAAAGTAACTCCTCATCGCAACTGCACTCAATGTGTAGTTACATATCAAGCGGTCTTATAATTGGATGTTCGGAGTTAATAAGAGAATTATCTTTGGAGTCAGTGTTAGGTGTATGTCTCACCAATGAAGGTGTGAGTTAAGCTATAGAAACACAAGCGAGAATGATAATAACACGTAGGTGCCAATTTTATTTCATATTGGCAACAATATACTGTTTTTTTATTCATTGTTTATGCACCATTAAAATTACCACCTTCATATTATCGTCGCTCAGGGTAAGACAATGCCATTAAATATTATGCAGATCTCAGCATTGCCCTTTGTTACACTAGGTATTAGGTAAATACATAAATAATAAGTAACTATAAACATGAAACAAAGGTGTTCTTTAAGCGCCGCTTGTCTACGGCTGTCAAAGGTAAACAAGCACAGAAATAAAAGAATAAAAACCAAAAAGACATATATGTATTTTTTTTACAATGCTAGAATTCCCAGCATTATGGTTGCTGTGAAGCAATACACAGATTATTAACAAAAACACGATGTTAGTACAGCAAGTATTTCAAATAATCTTTCAGGTGACGGCTTAAAAGGTAAGCGAAATCGTGTAATAATTTTATCAGCTCCGCGGTTTTTCAGTTATATTATCGTTCTGGAATTAAAAGGTCGATTGATATCTCATAGCTTATAGCATGATAGTCTAACAAGTGTTTTATCTGCAAAACTGGTTAGTGTCAATTAAAACCGCCCTTAGTCAGCCTCGATGCGACACGTTCAATGTCCAGAAGTGCATTTATCGAGAAATGCCCTGATTGACATCTGTTTCCTTCGCGACTGTGGCTTACGACCGCGTGCGGTTCTGAGAAACCGTGGCTTTCTCTTCGTGAGATTGATCCAATTCAGTCCGTATAGCTGACTCCGTGATTGATTCTGTAATGCCTACCGTTTGCACATTAAAGGATGACGAAGTGACAAACGATTCTCATTTTATAGCACTATTCTATTTTGCGCTCATAAAGGTTTATATAAAATCTTTTACCTTTTATCTTTCTTCTTTTGCTTCACTGGTTATATTATGACTTTTTAACTGTGACGCGTGTTGGTTTTTGGAATAAAGCCCTAACTTCCAATCCGATGAATTATCGTACAATCTTTCTACCACTGTTTTAAGTAGATCCCCTTAAAAGTAGGAATCTCAAAAATCCTTAGTGCTTAGTTACGCTATATGAAGAATGTATCTGCAAAATTTCTGGTTTCGAAGTTGAGCGGTTTTGGGTGTGCATTGTCATCAGGATCAATCAGTCGCCTTTCTCTTGCCCTTAAATCTTCGTCCATTGCTTTTGGAATCTTTGCGGGTCCGGATAAGAAATCCGGTGGCAAAAATTGTGACATTATGGAAGAAATTATAACTCTATCAATTGAACCGGTATTGAGGCTAAGGCGATCCTGTGTCAATAATTGAGAGGACTCTCTACTAGAACATACCGAGAATGTCCCAGTGCGCCCTTGAGCACGTGCACTGCTCTCGTAGTCCAAGCCCGGAGGACATGGCAACTTAGCATTTATCTTTATAGGTCGATCTGATTTGATAGACTATGCACGTTCGATAAAGATAATTGCAATGCATTTACTTAAACAGTTTCATAGTTATGCTTATAACAACTCGTAATCGTTGTCCTTACACTTAGAAGTTTAGCTTAGAATTGTGTGGAATGTTGTTGGCGTGAAAACAAATAAATAAATAAATAAATAATCCTTATTACTGGCACTCACAATAACATAATAATAATGGAACAATTCCACACAAGGTTTTGTGATTCCAAATTAAGCATTTAAAAGCCTGTATAAGGCAATCTGACTGCTGACAAACATACAAATATACATTCTATATATTTTATAGAAATTTTTATTACACCGCGACATAGAAAAAAGAAATGTGCTCATCACACAAATGTTTGTTTGGGATGGGAATCGAAACCGTTACCACCGATTTAGCAGTCAATATCTCTAATCAATAAACCAAGAGGCTAGTCCACAAACAAAATGTTCCACATGTTAATGGTAATTAGAGTTTTCGAAGCGCTCGTAACCCGCGCACGAAGACATGTCACGGGATTTGTGGAATTAGGCATCGCTAAATGGAAGTTATCCTCGGATGAGTGATTACTAGCGAACTACCACAAACAATGACGCTGCACTAAGCCACCTTTATTGTCGTTAGTAAGATTGGTATAAATTCTCAATCTAATAACAACGTAATATTGAACTTCGAACACAAATCACGAACTAAATTCAAACGTAGCGTGCCCTAACAATGCACACAAAGGATTAGTTCCTATCGGAACGA
Organism: Agara belti belti; assembly: GCA_018245935.1. Taxonomy (NCBI): domain Eukaryota; kingdom Metazoa; phylum Arthropoda; class Insecta; order Lepidoptera; family Hesperiidae; genus Agara; species Agara belti. Next base: position 3,112 of record DWEM01003094.1, on the reverse strand, counting down.
TTCAATACGCGTTTTGTGCTATTATTGGGTCCTGGATCTATAGAACTGTATTCTATGACACCAGCCGGCCCCGCCCGGCTGAATACTAACGACCTTTGAAACGATACACTCAGAAATATAATTCTAACACCACACGTTATCTTAAATAATTTTAAAGTTTTTTTTTTTCTAAAAAAGTAACGAAAATTTTTCGCAAATTAATTTCTTAATATTCATGAGTGTTGATGAATACCTCTTTGCAGTGAAACATTAGTATTAGTATTATTCCGTAAGTTTTAAAATTTAAAGCAACGGCCAAAGTACCCTAATGTAACTTTTAATGTTAGAAATGCATTTTTGAGTGCTCTTTTTCAAATAGTTTTTTTTTATTATTTAAAGCCAATTCGACATTGTGCACATGAAAAACGGGAACAAAAAATAACAACTATGCATTTTAAATTACTAATTCGATATTAAATAAAGACAAAAATCCTAATGAGATGATTATTACAGTTTTTTGCGTCTGACTGTACAGAGTACGGACATTTAAATGTCCCCTTCATAGCCTAGATTACGCGTTGTGAAAGCAATGGGTCAACTGCTCGTGAACTACTGGTTTAGTACTTCCTTCACTTATCTACGGAATCGTTCCACGAATATGCCAGTTTCGACCGTTTCCTTTAATTGCCATTTGCATACAGAACGGCACAAGACAGGTAGGGTATACTCGTATGCTTATTTACAACCCATGCTCACATTGAAAATGTTTATATATTTCAAATGCTTGTTAAGTTTCCTTATTAGAATTATAACAACCAAAAACATTTATAGCTTGTAACAATTTTTTTCATGGAACACATTTCATTCCAATAAAAATTTTTTGGTTCACTTAGCCCACTTAGCTCTATCTAAAATTTTTTGTTTTTGTTGTGTTTTGTTGTTTTTTTTTGTTTGTTGTAATGAGTGTGTTGTTTTTTTACGGGACGGTATGGTCGCTTTACGAACAAAGTCATTAAATAAATTTAAAAAAAAATTTAAAAAAAAATTGTTTTATTGAAAAACCTACTGCTATGTAGGTATTTGTTGCAATACCTATTATATGACATTTTATTGAAACTCCCAAAATATCTCTTTTATATATACTTACAGTATGCGTTTTTATTGGAATACCTATTATATGCCGATTTATTGAAATTTATACTACATATATACAATTTTATTCTGTTTTATTGAAGTAACTACCTACAATACGTATGTACCTACAATTCCCGCGGCTTTTAGCGTTCTAAATCAACTGCTCACGCAAACAACTTTATGCTCTTATTTGTTGCAAGTCCTGTAAGCTTATTAATCTACAATAACCTATCTGACCTATTCATTATCAATATGAGTAACATGCAGCTGCACAAAGAAAGAAGGCTTATTCTACTAACATCTTTTATATTTTTATTTACTCACATAACTAACGTACAGTCATCGATAAGACATCGATAAGACATCTTTATGTTTTAATACAATTAAATGCGCCATTTGGATACATTCCGATATACTCAAATTAAAGCAGCTAAACAGACTTAAGACTAACACTTTATAACACTGGCCGTAGTAATCGACCATAATATCTAACCTTATTTATTGTATGAAATAACAGAATTTTTATATGAATTATAAGACTCAAATCATAATATATTTTTCTGTAGTAGAATTGTGCCTAAATTCGTGTTCAAGTCGCATAGCGAGGTGAAACACTACTTAACTTCTGTATCGGGCAGGTGTTGGTTGAATGTAGGTTTCGTGGCCTCTCGGAGGCGTGGCCGGGCAGCGTGCAATCTGCGCTATAGAGTAGGCAATACTTAATGTATCCTTTCAAAACCAGTTACAGAACAGTTGGAACTAGCAACTGATAGACGAGAACTTGAAATATGACATTTAAATAAAAGCTTGAATAATCTAAAAAATGCTTACCACCGTTTCTTGGGGATGGAGACCACGGCGACTTCTTGAAGTGACTGAATGTCGTGTTTGTGGACTTTTGTCGTATTTGCAAGCAATCCAATATCCATTCAGCATCACTACTGACATGCGACTTCTTTGGGTGACATCGAGTAGAAAAGCATAGCTTGCGGCAGCAACCGCAGCTTTCAGACTGCGCAATTGCGCGCACGACTGTATCGATGCTGCATCGCGTCTGTACCGCAATAGTTGCGATGCAGAATCGTAGTACCTGCGCGAAGGTATACGACAAGTGACAGCATCGCGATTATATCGCTACTGAATCGCTTCAAAAGACGCCGTGGCCGTCCTTTTGATGCGTTTCAGTAGTCACCTCCTGGCGTTGCATTGCGGCAGTTTGAATAGCTTTATTTGGATTTGGCGCAAACACTAGAGGACATTGAAACCTTAATTCTAACAATGCATATGTCTGGAAAGCACGCGAGTGAACTCCTAATCTGTTGTACGAGATTTTCCGCAATATAAGATTCGAGACGCCCAATTCCCGCGCCTTTTCAGAACAGTTACATTGTATTCTCATTTTATGTTTACACAAATGAATCAGAACTCACTGCACGGTAACATCCATCAATAAAGTCTCGTTGTAAAATAAGCTCGTTGCAAATGAGCGCCTCTATTGTGTGTTACATTCATTCCGAATTTAAAAGCGCAACGATATTTTATTGAATCCCCTTGCAATTAGTGTGTTCCGTTTCAATTCAGACACACGCTATTATTGTGCGAAGTGAAATTAAATTAAACATTTTAATTCGAAATGTGTAACAGTGTTAACGGAGTGGTAATTATGAAACACTGGATGTAATTTTGACTGATGATTCCAAATTGTCCTGTAATTTAAAATTGAAACGCAGGTATGCGAGTATAGGTGTTTGAATATTCGTGAAACCGTTTAAAGAGACGAAATTAAATACATATCATAACGGTACTAATTGGTTTCTTAACGACTAAGAGTAAACACGATTTCCATAATAAATTTAATTGAATGAGTTACTAAAGTTGTTATTAAAATATACATATATAATATACTAGCTGTTGCCCGCGATTTCGTCCGCGTGGTTATGAAGATATGCATTACTATTAAGTTGTTTAACGCAAATTATTTTACCAACACAGATCATTT
>DWEM01003093.1:0-11144 GCA_018245935.1 Agara belti belti | reverse complement strand
CGCGGTGTCGAGTGGCAGATATCCACTACAAAACATTTGTTGATTTACAAGTAAGTCATTTTGTAATATCATCACTATCACTACATAGTATAAAACAAAGTCGCTCTTCGCTGTCTGTCCCTATGTATGCTTAGATCTTTAAAACTGCGCAACGGATTTTGATGTGGATATTTTTAAAAGATAGAGTGATTCAATAGGAAGGTATATAAGTATATGTGTATAATAACAAGGTATAGGTGTATAATGACATATGTATTATATCTGTATATATATATCTATATCTGTAGTGATATGTCGAGGTGAAGTAAATACACATTTTACGAAATTCTACCTTCAAAGGGAATTGCGGGGGCGGCGCGGGACGAAGTCGCATGCAAAAGCTAGTAATAAATAGGATACATTGTCAATACAAGCGTTTCTTTTATTCATAGAGCTTTCGGATGGACACCACCGCAGTTTGGACATATGCCATTAATTGTTAACTCCGACGGAACCAAGTTGAGTAAGAGACAGAGTGACGTTAGAGTAGAAGATTACAGAGATAATGGTAAGACTTATACATACAAACGGACTGATTACAATGTTACAATTTGAGTTGAGGTACATGCTTACATTTATGTTCTGTGTAGCTGTAAAATTTTGCACTTTATATTGTATTGATTATATTCCCAACTCTCCATGTAGCTATTTTAGTGATCAATAAAAATTCAGGAACTGGCTATCTAGTAGAAACTGCAGAGGCCCAAAGAAGGTTATACTAACGAGATCATTACTCCTCCTTTTTCAGGTATATACTCTCTAGCATTAGTTAACTATATTACTCTAGCCGGCGGAGGCTTCGACCACTTGCCGGGTGCGGGAGTGCGATTGAAAACTATGGAGGAGTTAGCTGATGAGGTACGATTGTTTCTTCTACTTTTAGGTTGATTATTTTGGGGGTTTGTTGAGGATTTGTTAATTGGCCGTGAAGCATTGGTATTTGGCAAGCAATATGTCTTGTTGCTTTTAGTTTTTTAAAGTGTGTGAGTAGACTTGTGCGATATATGGTATGTAAGCATTTGGTGCCTGTACCTCTGGACCAGAATACGAGTATGGTATCTTCTGTTAAAGGTTGATTTGTTACTGACGTGTTTATTTAACCAGTTCCAGATTAGTAAAGTGTCGTCCCATCCCAGCCGTCTAAACCCAGATTTGTTAGAAGAATGTAACAGATTAGAAATTAAAAGACAATTACAGGACAACACACTGACGAAAGTGTTAGTAGAGAGAGTACAAAAATTAGTCATAGAAAAATACCCAGAGCAGAACTTGAATATTTCAGAAGAACATGTCCAAACTGTTCTCAACTGGGCCACATCTAGGCTGACGAGGATAGAAGAATTAGTTTCCTCGAAGTTCGGATTTTTATGGATTTTGCCTACAAAAAATATAACAGATATTAATACAGAAGTATTGGACAAGCTAATTGATCATTTAGAGAAAATTGAGGCGAAGGAATTTGAGCAGGATGGTCTCAAAGATCGTCTAAAAGATTTTTCGTCTAGAAATAATATTAAATTTCCGGTGCTTATGAAAATGTTGAGGAAAGTTCTAAGCGGCCTGAACGAAGGCCCCGGTGTGGCTGAAATGATGCAGCTGTTAGGGAAATATCAATCATTGGAAAGAATAAAAGCAGTCACAAGATGATTTTGAAGTTTTATTTCATCCAGGTCTAACTTACATATGCTTGTAGTGGGTTTTGGTAGTTACATAATGGGTGAACGACAAATAATACACAAGTATATGAGTAACAGTATAATTTATTGAATTCCCAAATATAAATATTGAGAGAAAATACATGACAATTTAAATTTGCTATAACCACAACGGGACTCGTGTCCGCTTAGATAAAATATATAACCCGGTAGATTCAATGGTGCGCGGCTGAATTTCGTTTCCATCGACTTCTTTCTCCACAGAATCATTGTTAGAGTTTTAAAGCCAACCATATTATTGGATCCTAATATTTTTTTCTAAATGCGCCGCTGGAGGTTATAGTGAGTTTTCTATAGTATTAGCCAGGATAGTCCCCGAATTTATAAACCATAATTAGCCCGCATAGAAATCTCGTGTCATAATCACATTTCTGCAGCGCGCCATTTTTTTTCTACCGAGTCATAATTACACCCGACACCGATGATTAAAACTTAGTAAATATTTATAAAGTCCATATACAATGTAGCTACTGCAATGGTCTTGTGTTTAGTTGCACGGTAGTTAGGATTACATAATAATTCGACACCAATCCATTGCAGGTGCCCTTAGCAAAATGAGCTTTGGTCGCACATCCTATATCCATTAACTTTCCGGACACAAATTTCCATTTAAATTGTTCAGGAATTCAGTTTCAAATTTTTGTAGAGTAAGTACCCATTTACAAACCTATAGTACGGTCGGATACTTGGACTAGAATTACGTTGATCTAACTTGGAGTCAATGTTTTTAATATAAAAAAGTATTTTATAACAGTAACACATACGTCACTATTACGGCACAGTATATTTTGAATTTGAAGCTTAAAATTCTGGTACTTTAGAATGTAATTTTTTTTATTCTTTGCTACTTAAAACATTTGTTGGAGGTATGCTGAATACGGTATTAAAAATTTGTGTCCGGTTGTTTGCCAACTTATTTCGTAACACAATTGAAAAAACGAACAAATACGAAAATTTTAAAAATATAGCCGAATATTTTAAATATTACAAATAAAACGTCATTTATTTAATATTGAACACACGTTACAAATTCATTTATTGATGTGCAACCTTTTTACATAAGTATCTTTTAAATTTTAAAACTATTATGACAACACTATCAAAAGTAAACCTAAAATATTGAGCAAAACTAACAGAGTTAAATGACTAAAAATAAAATCTAGGTCGTACGCGAATCTATTATGTACTGTAATTTGGTTACTACACATTTCTAATAGTGACTTAATAAGATGTAATACATTAATAATATACATTAATTGAAAGGTATGTAGGTAGGTATGAAATGTTTTATATAACATTCATTAGTATGGAGAGCAATGTTTGAGGTTTGAGAAAATTCGCTAAAAATATTGGATTTTAACATTTAAATTCGGTTAGGGCGTATGAATAGATATTTGAAAAGAAAATTCATAAAATCCACATTACATATATAGTGGTGCTGGCAACACCAAAATAAATAATTCGCGTTCAGTCTTTCAATTTGTAGCACATAAAAAAAACATATTTTAATCACATCATACTTTTTTCTGCTTATTTAATAGTAAATAATTCGAATATATTCAGGGCAATAATATAATGTTTATTGTATAACTAAATAATTAGACGAGTTTGATTTGAATGGCTTAGTATAAGTAAAACTAATATTATCTGGTGGTATTATATGAAGTCAAAAACGGGATCACTCGGGAACAAACTCTACAGACGGATATCAAATATGGTTCAATAATACGTAATTTTGGTAACTGTCGTAAGTAATGTTAATTATACTGATGGGGTTAGCGGACCTTGTGAGCACGGGCCTTAGGATGTCGGTTTAAAATGATGATTTCAAAATCGCATATACGTGTGTACATATAAATCGAATACTGATACCTGGTCCAAAGTACGCGCCTATTTTTGATTTCGTTTTTATTTATTAAAGTTGACAAACTCCAATACAGCCTGATACTAATGCCTAAAATGGTAGCATTTTTGTTTTATTATTTCAATTAGTTTTATATTGGACAACGAAATTCTAAAGAAATATATTACTCGATGTAATGAAAAATAGCTATTTAATTTTAAATTTTTTTTCGGTATCACTAAATTCAACGTCACGGTTCCATAGACAAAATATTACCATAATAAATATTAATTAAACATCTATGCGATGATGTATCTCAATAGCTTACCATCTATAATTAGTTAAAACACCAATAAAGACAATAAAACGTAAACAGTACAATCTCACAACTTTCTATCAGGAACATGACAATGACTAGATAAAACTTTTGAATTATTCATATAGCGGTAGTTGATCCATTTACATAATACTAATTAATAATAATAACAGTAAAATTTTTAATTAAGTAACTAGGTAACCAGCAAATCGATGTAGAAGATAAAATTTCCATAGACAATACGAGAATATATAAATTCAAGCAATAAATATTATACATAACACAATCGAAGCGATAAATCGATGATTATTGCTTATAAATACACAAAATATACATTAAACTATCAAGAGAACATCGTAAAAAAGGACTTAATAATATACTGATATGAATACATTTAAAATGTTTAAATTTAATAATACACTACACCATACATAAAACGTAACATTTGCATTATGTTATCCTGTTACAGCGTGCATCATGCAGCATTTTAGCATGTCCTCTTCACTCTTAAAGTATTCGAAATACAATGAAAGTGATGGAACATTCGCGATTTGAAGAACTGCTCCCGCACGATACTAATTCTTAACAACATAATTAAATAAATTCAATATCCGAAAAACTAATGTTTCGTGTAAAGAATTCTTCGTGAATTCATTGAGTCCTTCGTATTTCTGTGCATATCCTTGAAATTATAACATTATACAGATATTGGTCGAATGATACACAATTAATTGTAGATTTTCCACTAAATATACTTATGATAATATAGCAAAATGTTTCGAAGGAAAATATAATACAAAAATGACGTCTTTCTTTATATATAATAAACAAATAAAAAACAATTCGAATATTATTCCACATACATAGATATTATTCCATAAATATGCTGCTATGTAGAATGCAAAATTAAAATTACTGTTTTATATAGATGATATACGTAAATTATTATTTTGACGAATCGAAAATTCGTTATACTCTATGTCATGTAACATTGCTGCAAGATAGAATTAGTTTTACATAATGTTTAAAAAAAATTAGCTCAACGTTGACAAGTTTGTTTTTATACATATACACCAGACAACGCAAATTTCAGATGTATTTCCGTACTTTCCGTACGTACTCATTATAAAATACTGAAAGAACTTTCAAACATAGAAATGAAAAAAATCTAAGAACAATGAGAAAAAATATTATAGAAGAATAGTTAAATATAAATTATAAACATGGAATTAGAAATTACACTTAGATTAGTATCATTTATGTTTTATTATTAAGTAATATTAGAATATTAACTAAGTGATCTAAGGCATTATAGCCGCTCGAGGCGGCGGAGTATTTTACAAAAAGATGTAAGTATTATCATAATCAAGTCGAACGTTCACGAGTTATAAGACTAATGTAAATATTTTTTTTCATATAAATATAAGTATAGATATAATACACATCACGAGTGTCTACATAATTAGTAGAAATGTCTCGTTGGAGGTACATTTACAAAAAACACCTATAAGGCAGATCCTTTAAGGAGGAACGACCGCGTCGGATATGATGCAACGCATCGCGTCGGAGACAATTATAATTACAAATACAATTTTGAAAATCCAACTTTCTTGTCACTTGTATATGACCGCTAAAAAGCGGTGTTTCAGCTACTGTACGCTGTACTCTTCACTCTTAAAGCCTTGATACACAATGGAAAGAGAAAAAAAAATCGAGTTTAAAACATAGTGATTCTGAATACGGGTGTTCAAGATGGTGCAAATAGTTTAGTATTAGAGAGAGATTTAACAAGATAACATTTATTAATTTTTTTTATTTAAATATCTACATGTAAATTCAATAATTATTTATAAGTAGTGTTTATATTAACCGACGCGGTCAACATTATAACTACAGATAAAATTTAAGAGATCACAATATTAGGTTAATAATACCATAGTAATACACACCATTCTCTCTTACACATTTAAATGAGAAAAGCGGTTAAAATTGTAATGTGTTTACATTTATGCCGTACTGATACAACAATACGTATAAAGTAATAAGTTACTTTTATTTCATTTAACTAAATGGTATTCATGTATTTGAATTGCCACTTATTGCATGTTACTGTGATTGCCACGATAATGACCTTTTTTCTCGGACAAAATGTGCATGTAGTATACATGATTTATTTTCTTATATTTAATGAGAAACAACGTTACCAGCTGCGGTTTCTGAACGAATCCGATTCCAAAACGCGCAGTTTCCCGCTATGCGCAATGACAGATATTGCTGTCATCACAATCACAATGATTTTTCTGCCAATGTCTTTTTCGTCGTTTTTTGAGTTTTTGATTATTTAAATAGTTTAGTTAATTTATAAAGATTAATCCTTTTAATTACAAATTGTTTTTATGCGAAAAGGAGATTATGGACACGCTTTGAAAATTAATATTGATTTCATATATTTACTATACTATTGCTACTACTACTCTTTCTATAGAACTGCAATATTCTATCGAATTGAGAGGAAAATGTACTATGTTTATTTCTACTTAAAAAATCTTATTTAAAATGAATTAAGAACTTGAATATTTCAGCGAATAATAATTGAAATTATTATTGTTTTCCGAATTCTACATTACCTTATAATATACGTAAACGACTGTATGTTTTATAACGGTAATTATTGGAAATAGCGTTATATCCAATATTCAATAACAGATCTAATCTAAGAATAATAAAATCAATCGTCTATTTATTGTTTAAGGGAAGAATTTGAATGACTAGGTAGCTAGTAAACAACTATTTATACTTTCGAATATTTTAAATTACCTACAAATACAATAAAATTGTAAATGTATTAATTAAATAGAACAAGACACGAGAAAAATGTTTTTATCGTAATTGTACAACGCACCTATGCGCTGTCGTGTTGCGACGCCATTTTGGTTTCGTTACAATGATTAAGTACCTATATACCCATTATTCGTGTAGATAATTTCTTGAATAAGTTAAGATACAGGTGAGTAAAATTTCCATAATAAATTCGCCGTTCTGTTCCCTCTCATGTAGGAGTAATTCATTAATGATGTTTAATATATTTAGTAATGAACGAATTAGTTTGTTGACGATCTATATCAACCATTCGTTGAAGTATTTTTTTTGTAATATTAAAATATCTACGTACCAGTTTTTGCACGTGGACCCATACTCCATGGTATACATACTGATTTTTAAAATTACTGAAGCGGCCAGCATTTCTGTACCTACTAAAAATTATTAGTAGTACCTACACGGCATTGAATAGAAAAAAGATTTTTAGAATAAAAGATTTTTTCTTTGGCTTCTTGAAGTATTTTCTTCATTTTCATAGCGACAAATCAATAGAAAGAGCACGTTTTAGAATACATTTTTAAAATTTAAATTAGCACATTTAAAATAAAATTTTAAAATACATTTTTCTAGTTTTCGTGATTAAAGAGAACAGAATAGTACCTGCAATAAGGAACAAATTTCGGAAGAGGTAGATATTTCGATGTATTGCAAGATGAATGATAAAAAAGCATTTCGAGTATTTATATAAAGCATAGCAGTAAAAGAAATGTGAGAACATAATTATTTCTTTCGACACGTAGCGTAGATATTAATCGCATTCGTTTTTCAAAACGAGATAATATTGTTTTTAAATTATCGGATGTTTGTTAACCCAATCGGTTCGTTCGAAATTACAATGAATGAAGTCTTTATTGTTTAACATTTATTTATTTTACAATATCGGTAAATATTATTTTCTTTTTAAGACATATTTAATCGTTAGGCACCGTAATTTTTTTTTTCATAATTGGTTCAAATTGGCACTCACCAATTTAACAATTATTAGTCCATATTTTGTGTATAAAATAATCCGTTTGGACAAACTGCAAAATGTTAACGTTAATACTTAAACTAACTGTAAATTGTTAAATGGTACTTTATAATGAATCTGTCGAAAGAGAAATTCGTGACGCCACCATTAAATTAAACGGCGAAGAGATTTCAACATTGAAAGATTAGAACATTTTAATTATGAAACGTCATATAGCGAGTAATATAGATTTACAGGTTATTTGCAATCGATAATATTACAATATAGAGAGACAAAAAAGTCGCAATACTCACAAACTCGCATCAGATAAAGTGAAAGAAACACTCAAAGTTCGTTTCAAAACGAGTACGACACACAGCGTACCACACGTCAGTTCGATACATTAACGATAAGTATCTTTGTACAAATTTAGTGAGTAATTGGAAATATTTAATTTCAATAAATAAATTGTTGAAACTCACACTGACCGGCCCCCTTCGACGTCAACGATCCAACGATCGCATTAAAATTAAACACATCATGAAAATGGAATATATTATGTTAATAAATTTCAACTAAATCAAGTTTCGTGTCATTAAAATCGATATTAAATAAAGACATCGATGTAAGTAACCGTATTGAAATAAGGTATCCATGATGAAATACATCACTAAATCCACAATAGTTAAGTTAATACTTCCATTGAGGCTGCTTTTTTCTGATTATACGAATATTGGAGCTGCAGGTCATTGGCGGTATTGTTACGACGCCAAAGGGCGCAACCGCAGCCAGTTTACAAATGGCCGTTCCCTTCGGAGCGGCCGCGTCGTCGTCACTGCAGCTCCTTGACGGCCTGCAGGATCCTCTTGACGTGCCCCACCTTGGTCACGCCGAGGTCGCGCAGGTCCCTCCGCGCCAGCGAGAGGAGCTCGCGCCCGGTGATGTCATGTTTGGCGAACGCCTCCGAGTACTCGCCGAGCTGGAGGGAGTCGAGCCAGTTTTGGACCTCCTTCACCCCCCAGGAGCGCACCTGGGCCGTCAGGGTCGAGGCGCCGCCGCCCTCGGAGACGCTCCGGCGGCCGCGGAGCCATCGGCTGCCCTTCTTCGGTGCCTAAAGATCGAGGGGTGTCACTCAGGGTCGGACTCGGTGAGAGGAAATGTACAGAAGCGGTTGAATGATCTCGGAGAACATGCAAGATTTTTATCGCCCTAAAGCTTGTTTACGAACTCATAAACCGATCGGACAGATCGTCCTACATACAACGGAACGCGATGTAGCTGTTCATTAGCGATCCACAATAATACATATATATTTATAATACAAAGAATATATTATTCAGTACACCATGTAGCAGTACTGATTCTATATCAGTTGGATGTCCAATTTCCAAACGAATCCTCGACTGTGTTAGTCGGAATATTGGCAAAATTGGAATATTGACGAAACGCGCTATTACTCCAAGGGACCGAAAGCGCCTCTGTATCCGCGGAAAATTATGTATCAATGTGCCATACGCGTTTCTAATTGATGTAGAAATTTTATACCGCGTCCTCAAACTCGTCAATACTTGTATAGCTTTAAGCCGTCCAATGACATTCTGCGGTATGCTCTTTCAGTAGTCGGCTGGGGTAATGCAGGGATGATGATGAAATAAGGTGACATTGATTAATAAATAACTCAAATGTGTTCATATATTGCAAAATATATAGCCCATAGTTTTGATTAATGAATGTTTTCACACACATTTTTTTTTAATGTTAGTAAAATGTTTACGTCCGTCACATTCGCTATCTTCTTTGTATCGATTTACAGAGTAATGACGCAATAGAAATGACAGTTATCATTTACTATTCAATGATGATACGTCAATATGGAGTATCGGTGTGTACCTCGTCGGCGTGCATGTAAGCCAGCCCGTCGCGGATCTCGCAGCGCGCGAGGTGCGCGCGCAGGCTGCCCGCCGCGCTGCCGCTGTACGACGCGCCGTTCTCCAGAAGTTCGTAGCTGCTTTCCACCTGGATTGCAATTAAAATATTTATAGATGTAGTAAATGAGTCTAGATCTCCGTCAATACCTGTATCCAACAACATTCGTATTGTATATCTGTTTTACATCGCCCTTTTTTTAGGATAGCTACTTACAAATAAGGCAGTTACAAATCTCCAAAACTGGTGTCCAATAAATATTATATTAAACAATGTAAAATATTATATCACCAATAAACTATCAATCCGCATTTTCTGGTCTGCCGTAATCGTAGGAGAGACCTAGAGACATATAAAATGAAAGTAATGTGTAAGGTTACCAGCGTGGCGAGCAGCCGGCGCAGTTGCGGCGGCGGCAGCAGGCGGCCCTCGGCGTCCTGCAGCGCGTCCGCCTGCGCCGCCGCGCGCCTCGCCGCCGCCAGCGCTCGCGCCGCGCCCGCCGACGGCGCGCCCTCGCTGATGCACGCCAGCTTCACCTGACACACCGCAAACACTCTCGCTACACTAACGCATTATTTGAGTGAAAACGTTTTTGACGATGTCGAAATGACTCTAAAAAGAGATAAACACAATACACCTTTAAGATTTAGCTTGCGAGAGAATGAGAGAATTTGTATATTACAAAATGGCGGAACAATACTAAAAGCATTTTTGATATCAGTCATCGACACAGTAAACGGTCGACTTTGGTTACGTTTCAGTGTCTATTGACTTTGAAAGTTACGTTGAAAACCAGATCTATCGACATACGTGTTTGACGAGCGTGTTGACGTCATCGAGCAGTGCAAGTAGTAGTGCATTTTCCGCCGCCGCAAGTGCACCGCACGCAGCCGCCTTCTGTTGCTGTTTTTCATCCCAAGCTCTGAAAAAGAAGACAAAATGAATTACGCTTTTTCTTGTCTAAATCTAAGTATTATAAAATAATATACTCTAGATTCAACGTCTGCATTCGTTTCTCTAATACAAAAAGTTTTTTGAGCGTCATCTAAGCTTATAATAAATAAACTTTCATTTCCTTTGCTGTTCTCTGTTTAGCACGAACCTGAGGCTGGTCTCCAACGCCCTGGAGCGGCAGAGCATCTGCGCCCGGTTCTTATGTATGATGCGCAAGCAGCCGGGCGGCTGCAGCCACGCCTCGCCGTCCACCTGCACGGGCACGCACTCCTCGCCCAGGATGTTGATTTGGACGGCGCGACACTGCGCGATGCGGTGCTTCTGCAGGTTGATGAGCCGGGACGCGGCCATCTGCGCCGATCCGAACACTGCCACTACCTGGGGAAATATAAATCGCGTGAGTATCTCATCGGATCCCTGGTTAACACACAGTTTGGTATCGATTACCATCCAGATAATTAAATAATAAAATAAGACATCTATTTATTTTTAAGTCAGCAGAGGGAACATGCAAGATATATT
>DWEM01003092.1:0-11147 GCA_018245935.1 Agara belti belti | reverse complement strand
TACCCAACCCGGGATTTGAACCCAGGACCTCCCGATCGGCAGTCGCGCTAGCAACCGCTCGACCAACGAGGCAGTCTTCAGGTTTTACAACAGAAATAAAAACAAAAAGCAGCTTTGTATACCGTACAAAGGAACTAATGCATGATATTATCGTACCTTTCGAGTTCGGGGTGTCATTCATAATCACTTCGTTGTCTGCGGATGATGGTGTAGTTTTCAATTTTTTCGTGCTCGTTTCCAAAGCGGTCGTTACGGCTGAATGTAAAAATTTGCACTATGAATTACAAATATATTTTATGTCAATCAACACAAAACAGGTAAAAGCAATTAGGACATTCTTATGTGAGCTCACTGTGACAATGGCGTGAGTCGTATGATTGCGCGTGAATAATGGAATCATCCACCAGCATCAGTAATATCTTAACCTCAACTTTACACACGGCTGTCCAATCCCAAATTGAGCACTGTGCTATGGTAACTAGACAGCGATGTCACTAAAATGTTTCCGAATTTGAGTCCGTTAGGATTTGCTACGTCTCGCTATATTGTCCTTACTCGTGGCCATCGTGGTGTCGTTGGTGCGGCTGCAGGCGCGCGCGCACGCGTCTTGCGAGCGGAAGTTGTTGGCGTTGCCGCCGCAGCCGGTGTACCCGAAGGGCTCGCAGCGGCCGCGCTCCGCGTCGAAGAACCAGCGCTCCTGATAGCCGCGGCACGGACCCACGTCCAGAAGCTCCGTGCAAACTTCTAAATCGAAGCCAATAATCACGCATGAAAGAATACTGCCCCCAAAACCAACAAGACATACCACCACTACACCTGCGTTTACTTTGTAGTTGTTGATAAAAAAAATTGCCCCGATCTGAGGGGTGTGGTTTCCGGTCCATATTTACTAGTAGCGACTACCTAAGTCCTGAAGGATAAGGCCTAAGAACCGTCTGTGTACTTCAAATGAAGCAAGTACCCGCTGACTTATATTAACTGAATTCCCACTAAAATAATATTCTAGGCGGATTCTTCGAATCTTTCTATCTTCCTCTATCATCTCAATAAGCCCCCACAACATATTCTTATTGAAACATAAAAGAGCATGTTCGTATATGTCGGGTTCGATTGATAACATAATCGGAAAATAATCACTCATAGTAACATCATTGTTTTCTATCTGCTCGCTTTGTACTATAAATGTTACAGATAACGTTACAGATATCTTGATCGCCAATCGACTACTGCACTCGCTATCGAGTCGGCAAAAAGTGATCAAGTATATTAATAAACATACATCGAAACATATACCCACAATTCTCATATGTCCACTTTGTAGTCAACTAAAGGCACTGTCATATAGGCAATTTGCAAATGTGTTTGAAGCGATGATCAATCAACGAGGACGTCGCGTGTTCGCTGCATGTGCCCAGCGAACTCATTACCCGAGCGCAGCGGGCAAGCCGAGTTTTTGACAGTAACAGAATGGATTGCGACGAGGAAACGCTGCTATTAATTCATTTGTATCGAAAAAAAATCTGTAGAAAATTGAAATGTCTATTTTTAGCTCAGCGACTGCTGCTAGATAGAGAGCTACAGCTTTATGCTTTTTTGGATAACCCTAAAGAAATAAGTTAGAAAATGAGTAATGACGTGAAGATACACATATGACATCAGCGTCACAAAAATTAGCCAAACATAGACGAATGTATAAAATATATCGTATACGGTTAAAGTTGTAGTAAATCTACGTACTAGAAATATGTGTTCCACAATTTATTTTAGACGTCAAACTAAACCGAGACGTTCAGTACCTGGTGGAACTGCTAAGTCACATTCCTCATCGCCGTCACAAAGCGCCTCCTGCTGCGTCAGCGTAAACTGACAACGATCTATATGCTCTTGCACCAAGTTCTGTACTTGAGGGTCTTCGTTGGTAGTATTCTCGGCGGGCAACTCCTGTATACATTCACATAGTGGTAAGACCATGTATATGACATAATTCCTAACCTCCAAAGCTTAAATCTTGGTATGGAATTTTACTTGGGTTAACTAAGCCCGGAATTCCTATTTGTCAATTGTTACAATAAGAAAAACATTACTGTTATCCTAGTGCTTATGGTCTAATTCTAATTCTAATTGTGTTAGGTTATAATTGTTCCTTACCGCGTATTCATTCGTGACAATTACGGCCGGATACATTGATATGTATCAGTTCTTAAGTGCATTGAACACGGAAACTTTTCCCCATAATTTTCAACTGATTTCGGTTTATTTAAAAAGAAAGTTTTTTAAAATTAAAATGTAATTGATTAGAAGGAAAGTACAGAAACGCAAAATACTGACTGATGAAATAGAGCTGTGGTATGGATGTCGGCGTCTGGAATGCCAATGGAGCAGGAATACGTACAATGTTCTGTAGTTGAGCGAAGCGCTGGTTCCAATCGTGCAGCAGACGGCGCGTGAGGCGCAGCTGCACGCGCGAGTCGCTCACCACGTAGAGGCGCGTGCGCAGGCGCCGGCCGCGCCCGCAGCGCGCTGAGCACGGCGACCAGCCGCCCCACCCCGTCACCGCGCACTCGCCGTGCGGATTGTCCTGCAAACACCGTCATCATCGCACCCTACTTTGACACCTTCCAAATTCAAATTAAAAATCATTTACTCGTATTCTTAAAAAGGCTTCTCTAGAAAGCCCTTAGTTACGCACATTTTCATAATCTCTACATTTACATCTACGAATTAAATGCAAAAGATATTACGATATACGTAAATAACCACAGATCCAATATAACAATTAATAAAATACAAACAAACTCACAATGTAGAACCAGTCAAAGTTCGTTGCATTTTTATACTTCGGGGGTGGTCTGCAACAAAAGCAAAATGATCACGATGCCGTGTCTGATTTAGTAGCCGGCCAAGCGAAATGAAACATCTTTAATTTCTCTTTCATAACGTGTATGGAGAAACATGAATCTTACATACTGAAACTTTAAGCACGACCATTTTATATATTTATGTACGTAATTAAATTACTTTCTCTGAATTACTTGCGTCGTTCTGGCCCATGAAGTCACGACGAAGAAGTAGGATATACCTACTGTGCAAGTGTCTATGTGTTGCACAGATATATAGGAAAGAATCCTATCTCTGAAATAATGGCGATATTAGTTTTACTTATAAGGGTTGTTATAATTACTTGAAGCAAGGTCCACTTTCACACGGCTGCGCTTGACTCATTATCGTTCGTGCACGGAAGCCGATATGGCAGCGCTTGTGAGCGCGCGGGCCAAGATAGTGCCTCGTTCTGGCGCGGACCCCGCATCCTTCACACGGCGACCATTCCGACCACTCGGATATGGCGCACGGACCTGTCGACTCCGCTGCCTCTGGCTCGTACTCTGATATTACCCTAGAACGTCACCAAGCTTATGAAGATCCTAATATAGGGGACCTTTATCTATCGGTGCGCCGTGGGGTAAGACCGACTCGCATGCCGTGACAACAATCGGCATTACTCTACCGTTGGTTTTTGTATTAGTAAATCGTACGTTACCTACATATTTTACTGCATATTTATTCATTGGTTTTCTTCAATTACAAATTCTTTCAAGAGATATTAATTGAAATGTAACACATCTGTCGTGACGTGACGCGAGAGTCCCCTGACGCCTGTTTTAATGCTACGCTTCTCTTTACATCTCTACAGCAAGAGAGCCCCTGTCCTGACGTATCAAACGAAGGAATAAATAATGAAATATAACGTACTTGCAATTGGTCCTCGGTCCGTGGCACTTGCGGTACTCGGTGAGCGGCGTGCGGCACGCGTCGGCGTACGCGCGCAGCGGCCCCATGTAGTAGCGCTGGCGGGACGCGCGCCCCGGGCCGCATGTCACGCTGCACTCGCTCCACGGGCCCCACGCGTGCGTGGCGCACGAGCCTCCCTCGCCCACCTCCGGCCCCAGCCCCACGGGCGGCGGAATTACTGTCTCGCTGGCCGACTCTGTATCGATACATTTAATATCACCTTGGTCGCTCAGAATGTACAAAAATTAAAATAGTGTCCAACAACACTTCATAACCATAGTATACTACTGAATAGAATGTTATTAAACAAAGGTATAACATTATTCTTATGCATAAAATCTGTTTGCCTATGACAGTATCTGTTTTATTTCAATAAATAATACAATTGGAGAGGGGCAAATTCATTATTAAACTTATCTCTGGACTTCTATATATAAACCAAAACGATCAAAACCGATTATGAATATACTAATTGATTGGATTCGGTTACGTGAGCAGAGATAATAACCAGTGGGGTCACAACTTTTCTCGTAGAGCCTCAGCCTCGTGAGGCGCAATCGTGCGAAGGGGCGCATCTCGCCCGTCAGGCTATAGAATGGGGACCGTTCATCGCGAGGCCACTCGGGCCGCAGGGCGCGGACCGCCGCGGGCGGGACTGTCTGTTCTCGACGTGCCTGCCAAGTAAAACAATGTATCACTACATAGTATAAAACAAAGTCGCTTTCTCTGTCCCTATGCCCCTATGTATGGTTAAATCTTTAAAACTACGGAACCGATTTTGATGCCGTTTTTTTTAATAGATAGAGTGATTGAAGAGGAAGGTTTATATGTATAATAACATTTGTATAATAATATAGGCGCGGGACGAAGTCGCGGGCAAAAGCAAGTAGGATTATAAACATGGTCCTCAATTATTTTGCTCTATTTTATCCAACGAAATAATTTTGTTAATGAATTGAACTGTTTTCGCTTTTTATTAACATACTAATACATGTAGGAAATCTTTATCGTCATATACGACTACTTGTAAAGTGTTTTACTTATATAAAATTATATTTATCACAAAACATCCCCATATAAGTAATCAGGGGCGCCGGCAGAAGGATGTACTTGCATCGTTCTGATGAAAGGCATTTTTAGAATTAATCATATCGATAAAAATAATGAGATCTATTTTTATATACGAAAACTATTATAACTAAGTTAAATTTTTTCAAATTAATTAATAGCGGGTAGTCAGTACCTAAATGCACCCTTTTGAAAATAATCTTGGCGGCCATCAAATTAAACTAATAAACAATAAGCACATTCTAAAATAACTTATTTATTGAAGTGTGTTCGTGGTATTTCATTGCCCATGTTGACAATAACCGATTTTACTATTTATTAATATTATCTACTAAAAGTCACATTAAACATTGTGATTTATATACAATTCCGTGGAAATTCAGTTAAAGTTAGGAACCGAACGAAAATATCTGTGCCAATATCAACTCGACAACTTAGTTCGATTAATTTCCAATTATAGAATGCCGTTGCGGCTGTTGGCGCAACTGCGATTAGCATACAAATTCAATTCAAATATTCTAGGAAACTATCAAAATTGCCTTATTTATTCAATTAAGTGCTTCAAAGATTTTCGATTCAGTTTAGTGGCTAGATTAACAGGTACAATTTGTATTGCTGTTTTGTTCACATAAATTAGTTGTCCTGCAAATTGATCTAACCCTTAGACTCTAAGGTATTCTTGAAAAGATAAAAAGGTATAGCTCATCTTCATGATTGTTAAAGCTTTGGCGACTCTTTCTATCGAATTTCTATTTATATCGAATTGTCATTGAACTTAATTGTTTTTACAGCTTCATCGCGTAAGGATGACGAGCGTGGAGAGCTTAGCCAGATTTGAGAACGGGAATATGTGGCTAGAAACCCGCAATTTGAAGGTGTCAAAAGCGAATTTTATTATACTTAATTAATGTACTAATTACGTAATCACGTTAACGATTAATCTCCCAATTATTATTGCAAAAAAATAGTCTAACATAATGAAACGTTATTTAAATAACGATGATCTCCACGTGCGTACTTAGTCATTTCAAAGTGAGCTTCTAAAAAAACAATTACTAAAGGTTGTCCGATACACATTTGTATGCAAGCCCCGTGGCGTCTGCACCCAAATTACGATGCGGGACACCAGTAATCAATGCTCTTGTTACTCAATGAGGGCTACGTTCACTCGTTAGTTGCTTCTTCATCATAAATTTATTCTAATTGACCCTACATTCTGTAAATGAAAAATATTGTTTTAGTATCCCGGAGGCTGAATTTCGAATCTCAAGGGCCTCATTGCTTTAGGAGTGTTCTAAAGAATTTGTTTAGTTGAGTTTATTGTAGGTTTGCAAGTTTCACGATCAATTTGTGTTTTTGTTTAGTCCAATCTTCGACGGAACGTCAGGGGTCCGTCCGGATATATTTAGGGCTAATCAATCAACAAACCCCAATCAACTTTCAATTTGAGAGAAAAGAACCCGTAGAAATTGAGTAGAAACCCATGGCTCAGGGTTATTTAAAAATGACTAGACTAAAAGCGAGGGAAGATTAATATATGAAAATAATACCTTTTGTTGGTGGGTATATGGCTACGATTATTTTGATTTAGAACTAGATTTAATATTTATAACGTTTACTGGTTCTGTCTACAAAAGTGATAGATATTTGAGAGTAGTTTTGTTCTATCACATTAATTTAGAATAGATAATCCATATTGTTATAAAAGAGATAACTAGACAACCAATACAGTTACTTTCGTTCTATATCACTCGAATATGAAGTAAATATTTTATGAGTTTATCTTAAATCTTTGCCTCGAAACGCAAGTAAATTATTTATTTGCGTTTCGAGGCAAAGGTACCTACCTACCTACATTTTTAAAAATGAAAAAGACACATAACACCAAACTTAAGTATTTCAAAATTGTATTCACGAAAATTAAATTGACAAGTATTCACGAAAATTAAATTGACAACTGTTAATTGTTACTTTAATGAATGAGTGTAGCGAAATGTTTTCCCCAAACAGCTCTGAAGTAATTCATGATATAATAATGTCATCAAATGACGAGTTACAATACAGGTATTGTACTCGACATATCTGTCAGTGCTGGTGGTACATGAAATATTCACGCGTTGAGGGTAAGGTCTCGGGGGAGCAGTAATTTAAATAAATATTATTTCACCACATATTTTATGTATGAGCGCTCAACCCTTACAGAAAGCATAAAAGAGAGCGTGTACTATGAAAACCGTCTTAAACGTTTGCTCTATTTCTTTAAACACTTCCTAACGGTATCACGTGCATTTACGTGTAATAGTTGAGTACGATGGTGTAAAAGATGTACCACGTTACTATTACAGATTCGTCCATCTATATAATATAGGGTAGCAACTTAATATCTATGTGCGAAATATTTAAACTTTATGTATTCTTCCTACACGGTAATATGTGGACGTTTTTTTCGTATTACTTCGAAACTTTGCCATCTAAAAGCCGACTGCCGTCGGCGTGTCTTGGCATATAATTGTGATTTACCAGAAAGTTCTTTTAAGTCATTGTGATATTCCAAAAAGTACCTTCTACATTGTTTTAAAGAATTACAATAGCCCAGTTCTCTATATGCAAGTAAGTTGGGTAATATCTTAAATACTCCCACGTTGCTTCTACGAAACAATGTTCTCTTAATGGAACAACTTACTGCATAAACGATGTAGTTAGTAAGAAATAGCCATTATTATCCTAGCGCAGAGCACCTAAGATAAATTTGGACAAGAAGTCACAGGTGTGTTGCCATTTTGAAAACTTAATAACCCCTTGTAATTTTCTGCATTTCAAGAATATATGTAGGTAGGTATATACAGATAAACAATAGGCAATCTACGTGTAATTTATTTATTACTCATTTCAATAGTGGGTAGGTATATGTATATACTCATATACTACCCCTTTTAATAGGTTAAAACCGATTTTTGTTAGAATCCATTTCGATCATAACCAGAAATCAGTTATGTAAAATAAAATAATATATTTTTTCAATATTCCTATAAACGTGATTTAATTATTCGAAGCTGTACAAGAACGGCAGACACGTACTGTTCGCGCCATTAGGCAGTTGGCGAAGGAATAGCTCTAATGCGCGCTACGTGAGGCGCCCTCTCGCGTTTCATCCTGAAACACTGCCATTTAAATTTCTCCTGAATCTTCTGTATAAGTACTAAGTTTTCGCAAGTCAAGGACTAACAAAGAAAATTTAAAGTAAAGCTGAAAAGACTACCAAGTAGAAACTTGGTTAAAAGGTAATGTGGTAGAAAGTTTATACAAAAATTGAACAATTTATCTAGGTACTAAAAAGAAAGCCATAACAAACTTTACAAACGTGTAATTGTTTGTAGTTTTATCATCATCAGTAGACGAAAAATAGTAGTTTCATTACCGTTTTTCGACACAATTCTGCTTACAGGATGTCAAGAAATAAAGCCGTGCTGTATTACGCTACAGGTTGGCAGCCTTGACATGCCCTTGAAAACACGGAGAATTCGATGGCCTGCCTATTCACTTACAATGTATCTAATCTCTGTCATAGCGAGTGGTATTTAATCTTTACAACGCACATCGCTTCTTCAAGTTGGAGGTGCGTGCAAGAATTTGAGTCCTAGACTCCCGGAATAATAAAATCTAAATTATTAGTCTATAACTATCTACTATTATTATTTTATACTATTAAGTTTAATCTTTTACACAGCTCGGCCGGTTATTATATATTCAATATCCGTGCCATGGCTCTTCTCGCCAGAATAAATGCTAAGATAATCTTAAATTCAATCTAATTCCAACATTCCAGTCTCCGGTAATTGCTCGATAAAGTATCTGGAGATAGCCTCAAAACACTCTTGAATCATAAGCGTTCTATTTTCGTCTATGTATCTATAATTTGTTCAGAACCACTGATTAATATGAATAAGGATGATCTAAAGAATGATGTGATTGTAAAATGGAACTTTGTTTTTAGTCACATAAATATCTAATTTAAAAAAACATTTTCTTCAAAAATTAAGTAAGTAATGCTATTAAAATTTAAAAGTAATAGAGTTGAACCGTAAGTGATATCGCAGCAATAATTTTCAGAAAGAATGGTTTATGTTCCCAAAGATTATTTTATTCTGTCTCATTAATTATGGTAACGAAATCCATAACTTAAATATTCTGAGGTCAGCTGGAATAAATTATTGGTTTATGACAGAAATGGAAAAACTTTGCCGAAGTCGAAAACTGAATTTCAAAAATACCTACTCTATAAATCAATCTTGCATAAAACATTTAACATTATGTTAAAGATTGGAGAATCGAAAACAAGTCACGAAAATGCTGCTAATAATAGAAAATCAAAGTAACTATGTGTCAATTTACCTCCGTGTAGGTACAATACTCGATTGTTATAATGTAAAGTTAAAGTGACATTACTTATGCCCACTGGAATGGAAATATACGTGCCAGAGGAAAAACCATCCTTTTGAGTGCGAAACGTGGACGTAAATGAATTATTCACTTTTGATTAGCGAAAACGTGATTTATGGTCGCAGCCCACGCGTAACTTATGATCAAAAATGTCAGCAGATTCTCATTTTTCGTATTTAAACTGGACCAGGACAGGAGAATTCACCCGTTTCCAGAAAAATCAACGAATATGCTTGAAACATATTTCAACTTTGTGTTTCACAAGGGTTTTTTTTAAATACACGGAATATTGCCTAATGTTACATTGATTTTATTTATTACCAAGGTACCCTATATTTTTTTATCTGTGTAATTACTTCAGATTTTATGTGAAAAGGAGCCCGACACAGATTACCTAGAAATGCAATACACTTCAAGTGCTTATATTATGCTAACCTTTCAAAAATTACCACAAGCAGTTTTTATTAAATCCTTTGAACTAATAAATGTCTTTTGTATTATATAATTATTTGTTTATTTCATATCAATAACTCATATTAATGTAAATACTAATCAATGCTGACATATAGCACAATACCGTTTCAAAGTCGAGGATACTTTTCAGTCTTTATAATCCGCGCTAGAAAATGCAATGCTAGTGATAACGTAGTTTGACTAATAGCAATTCACAATTCGATGTGTTGTCGAAAACTCTCGGACAAAGTTTGAATAATTAGTGAAGTATTATTTAGAAATCCTGATGAAAGTACTCTTTGTTACCCAAATTTTCAACTATTCATGAAATTAAATTTAATCTAAGCTTACACGATTAGTGATCTATTTCGGTATATAACATCGTAGACTGTGTTGTGTTCCTTACACT
This sequence comes from Agara belti belti, assembly GCA_018245935.1. NCBI lineage: Eukaryota > Metazoa > Arthropoda > Insecta > Lepidoptera > Hesperiidae > Agara > Agara belti. The sequence continues at coordinate 988 of DWEM01003092.1, read as the reverse complement.
AATGCACACAATGAATTACAAAGTAACAACCCTTGAAACAACATTACAAGGTGCCATTATTCACACCTGCGGCAGCCGTTCCATTAAAAAGAGTATAAATTCCGCGAAATGACCGTAGCGTTCTGGGAAGCGTCAGTTGCACGATTGTCTGAAGATAGGCCGGCAATATTTTGTGCAGATTTTTGACCAGCCCCCATAAAGCCTTAATGAAATTGCACCTACTGCTCATAAAATATCTCCTAATAGGCACTTTTGGGCAGGTGCAATTATTCCTTCCACTCGCGGACCCCTGTCTCCCCCGTAATTGAAGTGCATTTTACTTCACTCCTGTGAACTGTGACTGTGTATTATAATAGTATATCAGTAACCAAATCCGATCACGCTGTCTTGTTAGACATGTTATGTAAAATCATGAACTCAGTAGTGGGGTATAAGAAGGAGTCAAAAAACTAAAAAGGTTTTAAGCACTCTAACATTTTAAATATCGTTGTTAAGGCTTGTGGAAAATTTTAGGGCAATGGCAGATTTAAAACAAACTAGGCACATGCCTAGGGGCGTGACATAACATGGGAAGCGCGCGGATAGAGTTTTTTGACGAATAAAGTAAGTAGGTATCTAAAAACATTTACATTTTATCTAGAACTTCGAACCACGCTTCTCTACTGGATTTCATCTACGTCGCTCGATTCCTAGCATAATCACGCTGTACGGACCACTACATACACTATGCATTGCATACTACTACTACATGTTGAGCGTGTATTCAACACCTGTATTAGTAGTTATAATTTATAGTATCTCACTATCGTCCCTCTTGTGGTATGAACACAAGAGTAAGGGTGCTTCTGAGATTATTGACATTTATTCCGCCACTGCCTTAAGAGTAAGTTTTGTTTTGTTTTTATTTTTGTTTCTTAGTATTGGTTAGATCATTGCCTGTATATGCTGATTAGTGTACTGGTCCAGTGGTTAGTAATCCCGACTGCTC
>DWEM01003091.1:0-11149 GCA_018245935.1 Agara belti belti | reverse complement strand
TCCGCGCTAAGCTGCCGCTCACAGCGGCAAGGTCGTGAACAGGCCGTTAGGCCGACGCACAGACATTTTTATGTAACTCTTATATACAAATTGGAAATTCAACTTTTCTTTTTTATACACGTCTGGCAAAGTGAATAAACATACATAAAATGGAATAAAATATAAATGGCATAGTTATCAGCCTCGGAAAAGGATTACAGTGTAAAGTATTATACCTATTTCGGAAACGTCACGATTTGAATTTCCGAAAATTTCTGTCTAAAAAAATTGAAACCTATAGCTCGCAAATCTATGGCTATAAAAGAATATCTCATAAGTACGATTACATACATATTTATTCTCGTTCGTTTTCATCTATATTGCGAAAACAGTTTTGTATAATACAATATACTGTAATGCCCACCAAATTGTATAAACATTATGTATTTGTTGTCTTTACATTACATGATTACTACCTTTCTATTGTACGCTTAAGCTCGCCATTGTATATGATTTTACTACGTAATATTACTTAATTTCGTCCCTTTGTAGGTACATTAAATGTATTACGTGTTCCCTTACAGTGGTTTACGTCATCTCACTTGTTTAATTTCAGCAAATAGAAAAATATGGCATTATAAAATGCGAACATAAGAATATAACTCGTAAAAAATGTTCACATAAAAATGTCCGGGCAGCGAAATTCGCAATTCTCATAGGAAGTTTAAAATCTTATTTCCATTTACGCAAAGAATATTATAATTTCACGACTCGCTAGCTACAAATGCTACTTTATCCATAAATATTTTATTTAACGTGAAAATGTTTTATACTTTTCTCACTTCATAATACTCATATTGGACACCAAATTATCGCACATTTAGAGAAGGTTTTAGAAAAACCGAAAAGTTATTTCGAAATATAAATGAAATAGCGCGGCTAAAAAACGAAGAAAAGATCATTGTGACGCCCAGAACATAAGCCAAATTTCGAATACTTTGCACAAAACGGGAATTTTTCAAAATAGCACGAACGCGATAGTTACTGCAGTAACTCGTGATGGCCGAAGTTTGAAATTTTATTCCCAGACTCGGCGAACTGCAGTAATAGTATGCAGTGAGTTCCGAAAAATGGTTTTTCTCCTTTTCATTGTTATGTTCATTATAACTCTACATTATGATTGTTTTAAAATTGAATTTCATTAAGTATGGAGACTTAGCAAAATGTCAAGCAAACAGTTGTCGTTTTAACTTTTTACCTTATACTTTCAGTCTATGAGTTATCCTTTTACCATTACACCTAAGTGTCATCTTTTAACCTTCGTAGCCTCAGATAAGTTCCTGAAATCTGCCTGTTTACATATGGCGATTCAGGCCTCTGCTGAGTTGTAGTTCATAACTCATAACGCACGGAAATGAATCATACCGATATACAGTATATTTTCCTTGACCGTTACAACAAGTAGTATTATAAAAGCTGTCTTAAACATTATCTGTAAATACTCTTTAAAGTTTGTTTTCTAATTTACTCACTCCGTGCTTGCTACAGTTTTATGCAAAATTAAATTATAAATTGTTTTATGCTGCAATGGTTTCTTTTAAAACGTCTACGTTACCGTTGGTTAAAAAATCACATCAATATTGCTAAGTTGGACCTAATACGATTAAGTTTTACGCTCTGTCCTGTAATTTGTAATTGTAATTGATTACCAACCATGAAATAAGTCATAATGTCAAAAATTTGTTATAATAGTATTTATTCGGCCTAAATTATCGCCACATAATGCTCTATGGATTGGCATCTATTTTCGTTTGGCTGAATGAAACTTTATTCTGTTTTTTTTTTATGTGCATTAGAGGTGGGTCACGGACTAAGATTGTCGCCTGTCATATATACGTGGCCCAGCATCTACACCCTTCAGACCAAATCACATTTTTTTAATAAGTGGCATTGCTACTTACCCAGGCGAAACGTATAATTACATGTTTTACCACCTCTCCAGAAATCAACCTTATTCGTATAAAATTTGTCAAAGTACTTCCAAGCTTACCTTGAAATAAATACCCGATAAAGACAAATATTCCATATACAAGTTTCCCATTTGTATCATTTAGAGTGAGTTTACGTATGAAATCCCCTGACACGGTGCTGACAATCCCCTGCCTCCTCGCGCTTCCCATTTCGCTATGAGTGTTCTCGACTTTCACACTCGCTAAGTAAAATAAATCTTTTTCTACCGCACCCAGAATACCTAATTTATTTTGTTACGTTGTCACAGTGTTGTTCGTAAATCAAACCTAACATTAGCTGAATCTGTGATTTATTACGCCCTGCTCGTAACACGAAAGCTAGGATAATGAATAGAAGATAGTTAACACCGACTTTTTGGGTTTGGAGTGCATACTTTTATAATAGGTTTTTTAATCAGGTATAAGCTCCCGGTGTGCTTAATAAAATGTCGATATTAATCTCTAATAACAGGTACTAAGCTGGCGATTTTGCGTCTACAATGTTACCTAGCGAAACCTATATTAGCATCAATCTATGTAAGTAGTTAATAAATGATATTAATTTTTTATTTTTATTTTGTAAAAGTTTTAATAATAAACCTTTGAATACAAATATTTTACCTAGAATCTATGGCTGGAATGTTTTTGATTTTTGTACACGCGACGTTCCGACGGCAGAGATAAATGTACGTGAAATTTCACACGCGCCCTGTTGCGAGATAAATCCCTCTCCATGCGCCAGAATTTATAGACTTTATTTTGATATTACAGCTCACGGCTACAAGACTGATAGAAAATATGTAACGTTCAGAAAAATGTTTTTATTAGTATAGACGTTGGAAATCTATTCGCTTATTCATAACTCTTCAATGCTTTGTGTTTTTCTGTCGCGGAAGGAGCGAAAATACAGACAGTTTATCATCAGTCTATGTCATAATATAATTTTAACTACATATAATCTGGACTAAACTATTTGAGCTCGAACTAACAGATGTTAATACAGCTAAACTCTAAATTGCCTGATCTGATTTTCAACAAGTATAAATCGATCTCCAATTGGAAAATAGTTGACTGATCTATTGGAAAGAAAACACCGACAATAGTTCACGAGAGAGCGAGACCGCGATTAATGAGTAGGCTATAAAGAAAATAACAACGTGAAAAAATCTAAACTGCCGCGTGTGCAGTAGTAAACTGGAATAGCTTGCATTTGCAAACACATCGGCGCCCTAGACAAATCCCAAGCGCATGCAAATATTTGTGTTCACGTGATTGTAAAGCACAATTTCCTCGCTTCACCTGTGTTACATTGTTCGTCGAAATTTTCCTCATTTGCTTATAAAAACTGTTGAACACAATAGCTTTTTTAAAGCTTTTCTTCTTTATCGCAAGGGAGATGCTTGTATTAAAGACTAGTGTTTGCCCAAAGACATGAATCGAACATCTGCTTTTGTATCTACCCAGAGTCTAACTAATCAGTTTTTTGTTGTGAAGGAAATAGCAAAACTGCAGACAGCAGTCAAAAGTTGCCGGTGCCGCCCTTGGATATGTGCGCCTAACCTCCAGCAGGGCTTCTACAACAAGACTATCCATTTAAATGCCGTCTGTTAATGTTTCTAATGTAAATAAATACTAGGTAAATAAATTAAGATTTAGATATACTTTAACAATACCTTTTTATGTGCACGTTACGTTACTTATGTTACGAGCTTACCACGCTGATGGTATTTCTCTGATGGTATATCCCGAGGCAATCAACAATGTTTAAATTAGAAAACGTATTATAAAACTTTGTACCTTTCTAACAGCGAGATGACTTAAATTTTCGAAATGTAACCATAAAGTGCCAAATTGGCGGAATGCAGAAATGAAGAGTCAGCATTCAAAGAGTGCAGGCGGGATAAAGAGCGGCCACCTTGTGGGAACTAATTAAATAGTTTAATTAAATCCGGTGCGGCCTTCGCGCCGGCGAGCGGCTCGCTCACATTCGAGTCTTACCTCGAGAGTAAAGATGAAGCGATATCTACAATTTTATTATTATGCTCTATCTGTATGATTGTGAGACTGATGGAAGTTTACATGGCGTTCAGGACCTAAAGTTACTAAATTTTTGAAAGCACCATTAAGTACGTTTTTCGTTAACGATTGAACACAAAAGGCTAGGGACTACATACCGTTTAACTTTTAGTGGTCTGCGCTACATTTTCTAGTTTCAATACCACAAATTCAACTCAATGTATTACGATACTTATAATATAGGGTCTAAGGTACACATTAGGTATTCAAAGTGCTTGCATAATATTGAAAAATGGGAACAGTTAGCATAACCTTGGTGGAACGCTGACTCGGTGAATTCGAGGCACGTACCTCGAAAATCACCGGCCACGTGCATCGCGGATATGCGATTTTTATCCAGATCTTTCCAAATTTCCATCAAAGCGATTTTCGCTCTGATATTTTCAAAATGTGAGAAAAATAAGTCCGTTTCTACCTGCTCGCGGCTTCAGCGCAGAAAAGTTTAATTACGTTCCTGAACGGAAGCAAACCTTTCAGCATTTTCATACACTAAATTTATTTTGATTACATTCTTCGTCGATTTATTTAATATTCCGTTATCAGATAAGACGTTCAAACAGAACGTAACCGGTTAAGGGTACAGCGTATTATACAGACCCACGGCAGGTTGAAAGATTCACACTCTATAGAAATGTTTAAAGATACACCTAGCAGTAGAGGGTAAATTCTAGATCATTCGGCTACCACTGCTCGCACTTGATCATATAATTAATTGTCCAAAAAGGTAGTCAATAGCTCAATGTCATGTCCAAGAACGTCTTATGTGATATTTTTACGAAAGAATTTGGTACTTAGATCATTATTACTTGTAACTGTACTGTACTTGTAACTGTACTTTGTACAGTATTTCTACAGGTATTTTTTAAAATTTTTGCTCTTCTTGATTCTTTAAAATAAAAAAAATATAGCTCAAATAATACAACGCATATTTACTTCGCGTCTGACGAAAACGCAGCCAAGCGTATAATATAATAAAATAAAAAAATCTTAATTCACTAAGATTCTTATTTCAAAAACGGACGTTATCCATTTACCTCAGGGATGCGCGTAGTCGAGTACTATTTATTTAACGTTCCTATTGGCAAGCACGTGTCGTATAAGATTATTTAAGCGTGCAGCCGGTTATCTCGCAATTCGGGCGTTAAAATCCTTCCGCCCGCCTGAATTTAATTACCTCAGTTATGCTTAAATCAATATAAACACGGATGAAGGAGAGTAATTGTGTCGTCTTTAACTGAATTCATACAAGCGTGTTAGATTAGAACAAGAGCGTACTATCAGCGGTCCCGTCGGGGGCAACTTTGCTGGAAATGGTAGATTTGGATGTTTACTTTTCAAATGCCATTTTCCAGCGAGCTATTGTGATGTACCGATTCTACTTTCAACTGAGATAACTGAACTTATCTGTTAAAAATCAAAATTTATTGCTGTAGTCATTTTAAGTAAGCATGGGAGTGATTTTCAACAATAACTGAGTTTAAGGCTTTTAATATTAACGGCTGTTGTTTTTCTCTTTGACATAGCTAGCCGATTCCAAATTAGGTAATTTCATGTCTGCGCTACGGTAACCAGACGGGCCGATGAACATACATGTAGACATACTAAATAATATGTGAATAGACATTTTTATCACACGCACACGCAATACAAACAAATTTGCTCATCACACAAATGTTGGGAATCGACCCACCCGCTTCCTCCGATTTAGTGGTCTGCATTACAGTCCAGTAAGCGAGACATAATGAACGCGACCTTTACGTCTATAACTTGCACCAAACGCAGCCGAGCTTGCGGCGAGCGGGGACAACGGCCATCTTAAAATTAATTAAAAACAACCCCGCCGGTCATACCAACTATCCACAATTTTTCCCACCAATCCGTTATGCATTTGACGGGCAGTCATTGTTAATTAATTCTATCTCAGTGGTTAATAAAATTCCCTATTTATCGAGGGATCGATTCGTATATATTAAAAATATTTCCTTGTAGATCTCTACTAATTTTCCTGTTTCTTGATGTAAAATTTGCATATAAGTCTTTAGGAAAATGTGTAGGTCTATCTATGTGTATATTATGTCTGTTTCAAATTCATAATTTAAGAAACGTCAACTAATTAATATATCATATTACAAAGGTACGTACATACATGCCTCTGCCAGCGTTTCAAGTGACACAACCACATTTCGAGATTAATTGAAAACACCCTGTATCCGAGGATTAAACGTGGATCTACCTGTGCTCGTACTACTTCTGTCGCTAAGCAATTGTACATGCGATGTTGTAAGCTATAATATAGGTGCGCTAAATAAAAATTATACTAAATTCTATTCAAATTCAATATTGTCAATACTCGTAGTATTTGCAACCGATCCGTAGATAATTCAGAATGCTAACGCTTTCTTCCAGTCATCGGTCGGACTACGGAAACTAAGGGCGTCGCTCAACCGCTCGTTACCCAGTTTCTGTGTTATTTTTTTGCTTATTTAAAAGATACACCAACAACAATTCGTATAACGATTAGTCAACAATTAGTCACGTAAAATCTGCCAAATCCCGCGCCCGCGCCAATCTGAGGTGATCGCGTCACCCCGACAATTAAATCAGGAGTTGCGACGTCAATCCAATAATAATTACGCGGGAGTCGCGCGCCGCGCCACAGATCTCTGGAGATCACCGAGCTAAGGAACGTTCCCTTCGACGACGCCTACAAACGCGAGTATATTGTCGAGGATTATTAAATCTTATTTATCTTACAATACATGTAATGCTGTTTCGTGTTTGGGCGTTATGAGTTACATCTTATGTATATAGGTATTTGATCACCACCGGTTACCTTACCGCATATATTTAATTGTCTAATTTGGAATCGGATAGCCGCGTGTGGAACGGTATAAATTTATATTTCTTAGCTATAAATAAGTAATAATAATGGTATATAGATATATATGTAATGACGTTGTCCCGGTGATGGTGATGATGCTAATGATTACCAGAATAGGCTGTAATATTATGTTCTAAAAAGTTATTATCTATGCACAGTTATTTATACTACGTAATGATTATTTCGGTACCGTCTGCTGACAGACAATTAAAAAAAAGGAAAGTATCATCGGGTGACTAGAATTTTGCATGTGCCGATATTTCTTCCTTAAACGTCTTCGCTAAATTGAAACAAATTTTCGTCGCGAGCTCGCCATAGACAACCATATATCCTCGTTATAATGACACTCTTCGTTATCTATGACACAATGTTCTTTAATACTTAACGTCGCTGTGTAAACATAAATCTCGAAATGTCGTGCTATGTTCGCAGAGATTCCATTGGACGACGGTCTAAGATTCAAATTCTTGAACCTTCTTTGATAGGTTTTTAATTTAGAACAAGTTTAAGCACGAGTTCGATTGTCAGAGATTACGATGTACCTGGGATTCACAATGTGGTATCAGAAGTCAATCGTAGAGTGGAATTAGAGCGTCTTTTTAGCTGAATTGGCATATTATAATATTCAAACACGATATTCTCAACACACGACGGCCGTTACATACGAAATTCGGGTGTCAATAAAATTTATTATTACGTATAATTAAAAATATAACGTATATAACCATTTTATTTAGACGCATGCACGGCGCGTGCTTGCAAACACACGTATATTTATTGTTCAATCTACCCTCGTTGACTAAAGGGTGTTAACCGTGAAGCTGTCAATTAGGGCGCAGGTGAAGATTCTTCCTCCGTGTGACGGCTCTCGAGGTAAATTGAAATGTATTGCTCTCACCTCCAACATCAGTTTCACTTCCTCCTAGTCGTTCACCCGCGGCTCCGCCTTCAATTGTAAATCTTGCAATCTTTAATTTTTGTATATTTATTGATTAATCGTCCAAAACGCGTGTTCAGGTGTAAGGCATTATTAGGTACTAACGTATTGCAAATCAATAGAAGCATAAACAGACTAGTAGTATTCCTAAACGTTATACTACTCGTAAATAAACTAGATCGTTTTGCATCAAACTAATGCAGAGATATGAAGAACCTTTATATTTTCATTACGTATCTAGACAAACCTTTATCCTGAAAACATCGAGGAGTCGTAAATGATTTAAGGTGTTATTGATTGAGCATGGCATTAGTGATGTGCCAAGTATATCGTACTGACCAGTGCGGAAGGAACGAGAACGGTGCATATAATTGTTTAAATGTTTGTTTGTCTGTGTTTGTGCACAGAAATAAACAAACTAACGAGCGTACGAATAAATAAACAAAGTTAAACAAACAAACCGAAATGAACAATCACAGCATCTAGAGCCCCTAAATCCACCCTCGTTATGCTCGGAAACAAGTACAAACTAAATTTTAAAGTCCCATTTTAATGTATTAAAAACTCTTTCCGGGTTTTTTTACCTCATCCTTTAACATAATCAGAAATCGGTGTACCTTGATTATTTGCCCGTCTTCGGTTACAGCGGTAACTCGTTCAATAGACCTTTCGTACCGCGTCCACGGCAAAAGCTCGGTCGGATGTAACCGGGACGCTGCCAATTAGGACGCAGCTGTAGATTTTTCCCTCGTATAATGGATCGGAGAATAGACACTATCCAGTAATTGCTCATCGCTAGGTCGTATAAGATACACCATCGTGTAATTTTTCAGGATAACAATGTTGTTAACACTTTAACAACCTACTAGGTGCATCCTTTGATCTTTTTTATAATATTTCTTGTTTATTTTATTCACTTATATTTACCGAAAATAAAAATAAAATATCTACATACTGCCTTTGACATATCTATAAAATAATAATTATAATTATAATTACAAAAACATTAACAGTAGGTAAAATTAGTATTGTAATGATTTATTATTATTATTATTATATTACAGGTTCTGAAACAATAAGCTTTCTCTGTCATACTCGAATAAGCTTAACGTAAATGAAATGTATAGGTTTCAGAGATTCATGAAATTGAGGTATTCCGTCACATAAAGTACTTCGGATGCAGGAAGCCTCGTACGATTCAATTAACATCAGCGCAAGAGGGTAACGCCGGCGGCTTTTCATTACTTAGTAATTGAAATTGCTTCTTGAAATGGTTAGTACGCCGCTTGGAGCTTTCTGAGAAGCTTCCGTACGCGCTATTATATACAATGGTTCGAATGGAACCTGCGTATGTTATATAATATGTAGGTACATTACATTTCATTCATCAATTTATCAATTATGAGTTGGATTCTCGACCGTGACAAATATTATTTTAATGTGTACTGAAGCAATAAAAATGAAACTGTTTGCTTGCTATCCAATTTACGTCTAGACTTACTAGTATGCTACGGAAGATGAAGACATATTTTAATGTTTAACTGAAAATCTTAAAAGTATATAACGCATAGGGAAACTGGGCCACTTTTATAAACCGACGTAGCGCGCGTCGTCGAAGGGACAAGGGCCGCTAATCAGAGCGTTTAATGAAATAATTAAGGGCAAGCCTTTCTGTGCAATTATTAGAGCACATTGACCCGTGTATATTTTAAACTCGAAGAACGTTGTTCTTGTGTGTCGTAATAAAAAAATAATAACGATTTACTATGTAATATGTCATAGTTTAAGGTTAATTGAAATTAATATGTATGTATTGTGACAGTCACGAGTGTTCCTATGGCGATGTATGCCCGGAATATTTAGAACTGACTCGATTACTAGAACCGACGAAGTCTTACCGCCAGAACAGTGTGAATATCTGATCTACCTATATTTATCTAAGCCAGCATACAGTTGGCCCGACAACTAACATTAAATGGAAGTTACAGCCGTAAGTCACCAGGTAACATACGCTGTTCCGACTATAGCTCGTTATTGCCTCCGGTGACCAAAGGGATGGCGACAATTTGTGCAAAGGCTTATACACATACATACACAATACATCGCGGGGACGCGGCCAGGGTTCTAGGTACCGCGCCTCAAAAGGATACTCTATATGAATTATTTTATACTTATTAAATATATTGTACTTATGTTACTAACTGAACGGAGAAATAATATCATATTATATGAGAAATAGCCGATTCAAATATTTTTGAAGTTATTTTTGGTTTACAAAAGATATTTAATATGTAATATAATCATTATATCAAAACATTCTATGTAACTATGAACCAGGTGCAGGCGTTCCTCGGAGTAGACGCCCGTTGTTCGGAGCTCGAACGTCATTTGTTAGCGGCCGACCGCTTTGTTCCTCATCGCTCGATCATCAATAAACACAATCATGCCGCCCTTTGTAGATAATATGGATACACTTAACTAGCCAAATACAACCATTCATTAATCATTGAAAATCAACTAATACTTACTACACAAAGATGACATTCTGTGACATTCACACACTCACTAATAACTTAATTTTGTGTCTTTATATACCACTACAAATTCGCAACTCAGTAAATGTATGAAAATAATTTTTTTATGGGATGAATACAAATATAGTACGACACTGAATAATATCGTGGGGAAAGAAATATTGAGCAATTTTTCACTGTCCTAAACCCGCGTATAGGATCACAAATTAAATTTGCGAACAAAAACCCTCCGCAAGCATTAATTACCATCGCAGCGGTACTAGTAGGTACTTGGAGCACGGACAACTACACTTCGTGGATGAATAGAGTAGGAGTGTAATAAATAAGAAAATATGCTGTGAGTGGAAATATAATTAATATGAACGGCGAACCATATTGTGAGGGTTCCTAGCTTCGTGCAGATTAATGTAGGAAAAATGATAATTAGATAGAACAATATATGATGTTCCACAAGACCGTGGAGATATATTACGAGAAAAGTTTCACAGATTATATACCTACGTATATATTGTTCAACCCGGTTACTGCTTCTCTGTTGGATACGGGTCTTCTTTCATATTAAGAAGATTTTTCATTTTATAAGACTCGCGTGACTATGTAAATTCATGTACGTGACTGTATTGGAACCTTGAACCCCAGAGTGGAAACGGCAATCCAAACCTATCACTGCTATTTCTAATATATAAAATTCTCGTGTCACAGTTTTCGTTGCCATACTCCTCCGAAACGGCTT
>DWEM01003090.1:0-11151 GCA_018245935.1 Agara belti belti | reverse complement strand
ACCCGACCCGGGATTTGAACCCAGGACCTCCCGATCGGCGGTCGCGCTAGCAACCGCTCGACCAACGAGGCAGTCATGATTAATAGAAATTACTAGATATTATTGTTATAGTATTACGTCAGGTCTTTAACGGGGTAGCTAAAAAAGGGCACTGAGAGCGAAATATCTGTATCCTTACAAACCTGACGTGCATTTTTCATATTCATCCCTCTCTTCACACAAAAGGGCCCGTTCCGAAGACGTTTGACCATTGGCCAGTATCCGACCTATTTGGTCGAAGTACGAAATAATAATGATTCTTGCTTACTGGACATTTACTAATAAACAATAAAGTATATGAAACAAACCAGACAGTGTTATAAGTTAGATTTTCCGATCTTTTAGAGTTATTAGTGCAGATAATCTAACTTAGTGCAACTATAGTAAAGAGGGTTAGTTAGTAAATACTAACTCGCCATTCTTACTAACGGGTTGAAGTTTCCATCTTGTTTAAGAAGGTACTTACCTGTAAATCATATTAATGTAAAATTCGAAAAATTATGATGTTCCTATTCGAACATCGAATTTGTACTAGGACTTATAATAAAGAAAATAATGCCAATGTAAATTTTGTAAATGTAATCATTTAAAAAAAAAATCCATAGACAAAATTGATTTCGTATTTGAGTTACGATCAAACATTTATGGCTGTGTAGGTACGTACTCGTTAGTCCCTTCGCCACGGCTTGGTTGGGTAAAAATGAGAACACCTGTTATATCGTGTGCGTACTGTAATAACTCAACGTGTGCTGTTCCAAATCTGAATTGTGTTATTTATGACGAAACAAACGTTCTAATTTTAAATTTATTTATACATTTCGTTCGTGCAGGGATCCTCGGTGCCCAGTAAAATTGAGTTTACTGAAGTCAGATGGGCACATTTTTTCCCAATCATTGGGAGATTTTAGTGCTGTTGCAATTTGTTGATAGTGACCGTTCAGCCAGAAAATAGCCACGAAAAATTCCATCGAACAAAATAGTTCAATGGAAACGACACAATTGTAAAAGAACATCGTAAACATTTTCGGGAAAGCGCGACAGTTATCTGGCAACACTGATTGAGCTATGAATTTATCTTCATACTTTTGTTCTTTTTATGGGTCTGTAAATGCCTTGGATTCTGCCTACGCTGTATTTAGTCTGCCGGATCAGATTAACTGCTGGACATCAAAGAAGGAAAACAACATATTCATGTGCTTATTGTATATACAATTCGTTGGGATGTTTGTTGACACAGTCATTGTCTTTGGAAACAATCGCTCAGAAGTACACTTTTTTGCCGAAATCAAATGTTTATTCCTACGATCAACTTTACTACTACTTTCTATGTCCGTCTGAAATTTTGGGTACCGGCGGCCTTGGTGGGAATTTAGCTCAGTATATAAATTTATAATAAAAAAAACTTGGAATAAGTGTCACCCGGCTATCTGATCGCAAACTAATCACCGCCTATAGTACAATGACTGAACAGCGGACAAATAGCAAATACCAATTTTAACACACTTATGCTAAGCCATGATACCTACGTAATGTTTTTTTCTTTTTGTGGAACGTTCTAGAAATACAATGTTCATGGAACGATGGAACTCAAATTGTAATTCCCGTTCACCGGTGAAGCATCCATAGTAGATGAGGATCTAAACTTCTAAGTTATTAAGATAGTATTACTTATCCAGGGTTCGTGCGAAGTATCAGGACTGCTTATTTTGTTGTATGGGACGTAGCTAGTATTTTTGTATTGCGTTTCGATGGTAGTATACAGATGCACGAAGATGTTAAGGCATCTCCAACGAATACTTGGGAAACTATGACCGATTTCAACAAATCAGATAAATATCTATGAGCTGTAACTAGAGCGTAACTAAACAAAATGTTTCGTGTAATAGCTTTTCAGTTATTATGCGACTTAATTACTGTATGACGTGGGCACTACGCGGATCAATGGCCGCGGAATCTCGAAATAGCTGCATGGGGTGACGGAACGCTGTGCGTCCAGCATGCAATGGACGTGAATGCGTTATGCGACCTCATTGTATTCGCTGCCTCCCCGCCAGCGGTTTTACGTGCATTGACGTGTTTACGCTTTAAAGCGGCTATGTATTTTCCCTGTTATTTGAAAGGTAGATTATTACCAACGCTTCTATCGTCTCACTAGCGGCTCTTGTCAATGGGAAGGCATAAGCGATAGTCTGACAGTTGCCCGAGCGTCTGTTGGTAAGATTTACACGTTCTGGAGAAGTTTGTGGAGAATTTTTAGGTGCCACCTGTGGTGTAGGTTTCTCATCTTTATACCTAGTGGTATGTAATTGTAAAAGTAGTAATTGTAAAGTTAAAGATGTGCACTAAAGGTAGTAGTACTCTCTATATCCGCTATCAAAGCTTCGTGAGTTATATACTTTTCAAGTAAGGACTACATAGTCTTAATAAGCCAATATTTAGGGAAACTCAATCTGGGCTAGGTTAATTCAAGTCGACCTATGGTTTGTCTTTGCCAACAATATACCCATGTAACCTTTTATATCCTAACTAATTGCTTGTACGTATCTTAATCATTGTTTACACGCCTATTTGTGGTAAATTTAAACAAATGTTTTGACTGTGCGCTAGGGTCAGCGTACGTAGATAAACAAAACACAAATTGATGAGCCACACATTCTCGCGAGCGGGAAATAAGCGCTCCTTTGATGTTGCCAATAAATAAAACGGACATAAGACATCTAACGCGGGAATAAAATAAAAAAAAAATGCTTCTATCTCTCAATTTGTTAAGCTTTTCTGTAACAATCGTGCCTACGGACGATTATTATATACATTTTACATAGTCACAAAAGCTTTGGCACGTTGCGGTAACGCTTACGACCTTCAAATTTCCCCCCAATAAAGCAACTGGTAACATTCGAAACAGATCACCACTCAATAGTAAAAACGAGAAATAAATTCAATTCCTTTGAATAACACGAGACGAGGGAATATGATTTAACGGTTGCCGCGTACATTTTAACATGAGCCCATTCTTTTTTTCTGATATATACAGAGCTTTGTTTTGTGTTGGCCATAAATTATACCGGGTAGGGTTAACGAATGGTTTTCGCTTTCAAGATTTTATTCATCACCTTGATCTTCCTGTTGTTCCATTTGGGCGTATTTGTCGCAGCATGAGAAGGGTTAAGTGCATGAATTAACATAAACCCTGTAAGCTTTCTAAACGTGTCCTTTTGCGGTAATGGGATAATATATTGTATCAGTCAAAGGTACGCTTTATGGATTTAAGCCCGAATTCCCCAAAGCGGGAGATTGGAATGCTTATTGTAAGCTGTTAAGATTCCGTTGATAGTAGAGTTCTTTGTTTAAAAAATAGAGCTAATTTTATTAAATCATTTTATTTATATCGACGGGCCAGTAAAAACGAGTACATACCTAAGCGACACGAAAATACAGTCTCTACGAGGTAAACTCGTTCAGAAACAACAGGAAAACATGGTAAGACACACATATTATGTGCTTATAATTTGTTATCCCTTTTTTGTTTTTTAATCTTCTTTTTGTAAATTGGGCCAACGCTACTCTGTTTCTCAAATTGTTTTCCTGCTTTGCATATAGATACGTTGTCGCGCTACTTGAGCGACAAGGTCGTGTATTTTTATATTGCTTTGTGATTTTTATGTAATAACATTTCTTTTGTATTTCAATGTACAATACAGTATGTTGTTTCATTTTGTAAGATCAATCAAAATAATGGTGTTTCTTTATGTAACGTAGTTACCTAGAAACGGGGTGTCATTCGATTTTTTATTAATAGGCTAGCATTTGACCAGTCTTGCTCTTGCCTGATGGAAAGCAATGATTTGGCCTACGATGCAGCATGCTTATGTAGTATATGCTTATTCACTCTAAGTATATTTGAAAAGTCCTAGTGTGTGTGTGTTTGACGTGCCCCTACATGTCAATTGTGCCCACTCGCTGTAATTGATCTTACTCATAAAAACAATATTTTAAACTTTTTCACTTTCATGTATTATTTTTATATTTGCGTGACAGCCCTAATCCCTGTGGCAGGCTCATTTGCAAGTTAATTTATTGTGACACTAAATGAATTTACCGCGACATTAAAATACTCGCGATGTATTTAAAAATACCGCGACTGTGTTTGTAAACACTCGCTAATGTACAGCGTTGCTTCAGTTTTTATTATTTGCAATGCGTCGTGTTATTTCTGTGAAGTAACGAATGCTGACTGCTAGCACGACGTATTTTGCATCAATACCGTTTGAGCTATACTCTTAATAATAACAGTCTGTTAAGTGTTGATACTTTCTGTGCTAATACTCAGTATCAATAGGGATATCGATGTGAGGTTCCTTTTTGGAAACAACGGAATATGGATGTAAAAAATCTTTTATTTATTTCGATTTTAAAATACAGCATTAATACTTCTATCCGCCATTTTGTGACGTTCATTAATAATAAACATTATAATACGCGAAATAAGCGAAAGAAGCTTTGACCTCTTAGCATTTTGTGTTTGTTTACATAGAATTGACGTCACACTATCTAATATGTTTGTTTAAAGCCACGTCCCATACAGATGATAGATTATTCTATATTTATTTTACAGAAAAATAATGTGTTTTAGACTTTTTGATTAAAAATAATGATTCTAAATATAAAGCTTCATTAACTAACGTTTTATAATTCGTTTTAATCATTGGCTCGTCGCCCATTATGTATTATTAGTTATGTGAGCGACGTAACTTTCTGTTTGCATTCATCTCTCTACCACTTGGCTGTAATTATATTTTTAGCACAAGTTTAGGTACATAAATAAGATTTATCGGTGCTGTATAATTATTAATTGTCTACATGCAATATTTATTAAGGCCATACGTTTTTTTGGGATAGCGCGACTGTTTTGTATATCGATTTGATCAATGCGGATCGAGATACACATGCGTATTTAATAAATAACAGTGTCTGTCTGTGTTTACGAAATTAAGCTCAAATATTCGCATGTCATCACAAGACAATATAATTGTTCGTTGGATTTAATCTTCGAAACAGCTGCTGTGATTTTGACGTGACTCTCATTGGCTTCGACTGATATACGAGTTCAGGGAACAATTTAGGTCACAATCGAGAACAGGCGATCAGTCACGGTATTGGATAACCTTCCAATAATGACTTAAAGACATCTTATATTCTATATAAATATAATAAAAACAATAAAAAGGCCTTTTTTTCCTTACACAGTATGCTGTTTACTTATGCTTCACACTAAGTTAAGTATAAATTATTATTATTCCTCTGCCTACCCCTTCGGGGAATACAAGCGTGATGTTACGTTATTATTCCTATAAGTTATTTTTATGTAATTATTATAATACAAAAACATGTATATTTTTAAAAAAATATGTATCGATTAGCTATAAAGACTGCCTATTTTCTTTTGACTCTTGTTGTTCTAGACCGTGTTTTCTCCTTTTTTTCCGATTATATCGTTACTCCATCTTTTTAACGGCCTGCCTAAAAAAACGCAAAAAAGGTTAGCCGTTTATTCTATATATGTAAACTTTATATAAACACGTATAAAGATAATTTTACATCGAATTTACATGTTCGACCGTGATTTTGAATTGCGTAGAAAACATAATATATTTTAAGCCTGACTGGCATTGGCATTGGCGTGTCTGGTGTCTGGTCGGGCGGATGGTGGGACGGCTAACTGTCACGTAATTGGAAAACGCATCTAACCGAAACTAACACAACATAATAACTTCTACATATAAAACGGAAAGGGCCAGTCAGTCAATTGAAGCTAGGAGTTAGAAGTGCTAGAAGAATAACAGACAACTTTCATACCATAGATTTAGCGCTATCTATTTCTGATGATCTAATCTGACTAACACAATATTACATGAATCGTAATCGCATCTTTAAGTGTGTTGTTACACTATCGATATCTTATCTATGATTGCGCAATCGTTGGTGTTTAATCGTGTTGTTAATGATGGAGTTCCCAAGTATTTAACTTTAATGCATTACAACAACGCGGGAATCATGTTGAGCCTAAAATAACGACGTTACCCAATCATGGGTCAAGTAAAGTTTTTCTTCACCATTAGGTGATAAAGAAATCTTTGTTTCCAGATATTTGTTTGAAGTAACCAAGACTGACCACCGCGATTCAAGCTAGACCTTGATTATGGTGATAAAGTCAGTAGCAACCCAAAGTGTGTCGGCCTGACATTGAAAGATGCCTTTTAGATTTCAACAAAACTTGAGATTCCAGTAGAGCTCCAAATGACCATACTAGGCTTTTAATCTTGAATGTGTTGAATGAGTGTACGTTTTTTAAAATGGTTGTAAAACCATGCGCCCTCAAAGGTAACTGTTTTTTTCCTGTAACTCGTTCTTGTTCGGGGGAGAACTAGAAGACTGGAAGACTGGAGAACTAGAACTGGAGATTACTGGATACACCAGGCTTAGTAGAGAAAATGATGATTGAGAATAAATAGAAGTAGAAAGGCACGTGGCTTTTTGTTATATTTAATTTGTACTACACACAGAAAGCGAAGTCTCGCAATGAAAATAAAGAGTTCGCTAGCGGTTTTATTTTATCGCGCGATCGAAATAGCCCGGCCATATTTACGCACGGAACCAATCAGCTTCATACTATTTCTGGTCCTTCGAACGCAAACGGACAATTTAATTAAAGTAAAAATCGGTGTAACAAACGCAGTTGAAAATGTTTCACTGACAATCCGGTTTTGTGACAATATCGATAACGTTGGTGCGTTGTTTCAATATAAAAAATGTATCCTAAACAAATTTGAATAGTCAAAAATAATACGATATTCAAAATCGTATGCATTGACCTTCGAAATGTCCTGGGAATATTTTGGCCATTGAGATCAAATAATGTAGAGTTCCTTCGCCATTTTCGAGAAATCTTGATCGAAGACCAGTACAACCGCTGCAAATGGTATATCGGCCACTCTGCGTAGAGATTCCAGTCGTAATCCGAAATCGGTTCTTGACTGTCCTAGTTAAATGTGACGCTGTTGCTCTACAGCATACGTGAAAAGCATCGATAATAGGAGCGAAGGATGTAGGATCTTAAGCCAAGTTCTTTACACTATGTATGTGCATGTTGCTAGGTACATCAAGACGCTATTAAGCAATTGAGATAAGCTTTCAGGGTTTAAAATTCGTAAAGATTCTTTTATATCCATCTCAACCGTCCTGATCCGTTACAAGATCGAATGTCCTTAATAAATAACTATGTAATCTGATTTGTTCCTCATATCGCCCACTTACGAACATAACATTAAGACATGAATTAAGTCTGGAAACGGGATATTAGGTACTTATTGTATTCAGAGGCTCATACACAAGTAGCGGCAAGAACAGATTCAATAAAACTGTTATAAACGACCAAACAGATGGCTGTAACTTCGCATTGTATCACGAACGTGCGACACCGCCCCTCGCCCACACATTTTACTTGTGATATATGAAGAACGACTTTCCAGTTGTCTTGTTTACGATACGTAAACCAACGTGGATCTTAAGATTTTATTTTGTATTAAAAAAAATTATGAACACTTTTCGGGTTTTTTTTAAAAGAATAAGCATTTATTAGATGTAGGTACTTCTGTTCAGGATATGTTGTGAACATTGGTTGTTTTTCGCGAATTTTCTTATTATTGAAAAGACCTTTATCCATACGCGTACTATTATTATTACTTTATCTATGCTAGCGTAACCTAACCTAATCTTAGGGGTTCTTAATTAAATGCATCCCCTTAATTATAAATTACTCTTTTCAACTTTTTATACTTACAGCGAAATCACATTGATATTAAATTAGAATTTAGATGATTACAATTTCCTGTACATCACAAAAAAAAACTTTTAAAAAATTTTACAAACTTTTTTTTACATTTCACCTATTTTGATAAAACTTTTGCAATTGAAAAAAACTAATTGAATCGTAAAGTACTGTATGGGGGACTTAATGTCTTATAGCAATAGCTACTATTAAAATTTGAATGTTCAATATATTTGTTTTAATCACTCTTACATTGAACGCTAGTCATAAAAGAAGTTAGCTGTAGAATGTAATTGCTAACCGAAATAGTTTGTTTATGCGCTCTTAAACACTTAGTTAGGGAAACATTTCTGGTAGTTTGTGTGCAATGTGTAAAATAGTTCGTACACGTGGATAGCTGGTTACTACGTAAATATGTAATAGACTTACTGGCCTCGTGGTCGAGTTGTAGAGACCCTGACTGAAAATCGTAGGTCGTGGGTTCAATTCCCACCCTGGACAAACATTTGTGTGATGAGCATTTTTGCTTGTTCTGTGTCTGGTCGTAATTAAAATATCTATATAAGCATTATATCGTATGTGTTATATGTATATTTATCAGCTATCCGGTTACCGTAATACAGGCATTTAATTGCCTAATTTAGAATCGGATAGCCGTGTGTGGAATTGTCTAGAGTTATTATTTTTATATATTGCTGTGGCTGTGGACATTCAAAGTATAGGCTTACAGATTAACAGCGTCTAGTAGTACTGGAGAATAAAACCGCAGTGGTTCTTAACCTGTGGTTCGCGGACCTGAGGGGTCTGCAAGGACTAAATGTAGGTCCGCGGCGTAATGTCACTTATAACGGAAATAATTTATAGACAACATTCATAGAAAAACAACAATTATCGAATCTTTTCTGTATGTTATTTTTCATCTCGGATAAACTATTCATACGTTCAGGATAGCGAACGAAGCCGCAGGTAGCAACTAGCGAATATAATAAGTATGTATAACATTATGAGAACACTATTTTAGCAAGCTACAGAACATTGTAACCAATTTGCAGCCGAATTATTTATGTTCGGCTATATTCCTGTTTAACTGTAGGTGGATGATGACAATGATGATGGTGAAAACATTCATAATGATAACAATGACACGAACGATGATGATAATGATTGCAATAATATTTAAGATGGTAATAGTGGTGATCCCAATGATATTATTAAGGATGAGAATGATGATAACAGTAATGAATGCGAGATTAATGATGACGATAACGAGGATAATGATAATGTCAACAATGACAACTGTTGTAATATTGACATATATATGTACGCTCAACTTGAGTTCCCGTCAGAATAGAAAAAAATATTTACATTTTACGATGCTCTGATAATAAAGTCTCTTTTATTAAATTGTGGAAGTAAAAGAAATTACGCCTTTCAACGGTTAGAACGAAACAAAACAAACAGATATAAATTTAAGTTAGAAAACAAAAATATCTTCTTTGATATTAATAGCCAGCGCTACAATTGTTTATAATTTGATTATTCGTTCCGAGACTTATAACGATTCAAAGTATTTGCGACCTTATTGTTAATGGAAGACGTGCTGGAATGGTGCCCTCGGACACAGGGGTATTAGGGTCCTTTGTTCGAAATACAGGGGTCATAACACAAAGCAGGGATTATACTAAAGCCGTACCTATACTACGGGAGTAGAGAATGATGTTAGGGTTATATGGGTTTCAACAAACGCTCAAGTTCTATACTGTAATGAAATAATAATAATCTCGGGACACCTGACACAACTATAATAGTAAGCAGACAGCTGATTAACTACGTACATTAATGTATAAATACAATTGTATTACATTAATTTTATACTCAAACACGGAACAAACATTTACGCTCGTCATACGAACTCTTGTTAAAGTCACGCTGTTGAGATTAAACGATTACTTTTATCACTTAAACGTTTCATTCGACTCATTAATTACTTCACTATTGGATACGTGTCTCCTCTCATAGTGAAGAAGGCTTACGATTTTTATCGCGCTGGCCAAGTGTGGGTTGTCAGATATGACAGTTTCGAGACTGTGGAGAAGAATAATATGTGTAGGTTTCCTCACGATATTTTCCTTTACCGTTATTACCGTTATTGCCTTTAATCTCTAAAATACAGAGAGCATTCATTATTAGTTCATGTTATTCATATATTTATGTGAAATAGCGCAGTAGTTGAGAGAAAACGTAAATGTAACTAATATTCCGCGCAGTAATTTACGAATAGCATTTCGCAACAAATGACAGTAGGTACAGGTCTGCCGCATGATTATTATCGCATAGCCAACGCATTACCAAACTTCATGCTCTATCTACGGTGCTTGTCTGTTGCGTGCCATAGACAAAGATTAATATATAATAATACGTAAACCGACATCTGTTCAGCCAGGAATGCAGGCATGCCAGACTATTTTATGTAAAGTAATATTGTATAATGTAATATTTTATGTAATGTAATGTAAGATTTGTAATATTTTCCCCGATTGTGAGTGTACTAAAATGAAGAATTTCAATCGGAAGCCGTATCTTGCTTAGTCATCCCGATTAAAGGTACGTCGATTAGCAAATCAAAGTTGTTGATCTGAAAAGTTTATATTATCTGTGGCTTCTATTTTTTTTGTGATTTGTTTGACGTAGTGTACATGTGGGATGGGATAAGATGAACTTATTTTAGGAAGAATCGAACCGAATGTAGCTTCGAGAACAATCTATGGAAAGGTTGTCTACAAAAATATAGCTTCACTAGTTTTTCTCTGTACGGCAGCAAAGTGAAGTGTATTTCAGCCATGTTCTGGTCGCGTTGAAAATCTATGTAGAGATATTGGTTGTAATTCTTTCTGTGTCCCACTGCTGGGCACAAGATTTTGCGGAATGTAGATCGTGTATGTCGGTCCGTGTTTACTAGAGGCCATCGTCTCCGTCTTCATAGCAATGCAGCTATAACATACCTCGAATAGCTCGGAACGTTCGATTTCGTATAAAAATATACCCACTAACAACACCTGTTGTATCATAATTGAGTTATTTATAGCGAATATCTGTGAAGTTCACAAAAGGTCATGTTACGTCAAGGTATGACGAAGGAGTTTTGACACTGGTGATTTCTTGTCTAATCTATGGTATAGAGATGTATCTATTGACTAGCGACCATTATCTAGTCCAGTGATTCCCAAAGTGGTCTATATCGACCCCTAGGGGTCTATGACAACCTGCAAGGGGTCTACGTCAGC
>DWEM01003089.1:0-11151 GCA_018245935.1 Agara belti belti | reverse complement strand
GGTCCAGTAGTTTTTGAGCCTATTCGTTACATACACACACACACACACAAATCTTTCCTCTTTATAATATTAGTATATTGATTATTATATTGCTTTTACAAGAGTATCTCAACTGTTATTTACACCTTTATTGCACGTAAATAGCATTACTGAAACAGGTTTGCATATTTATAAAGTACTTTGCATTCACAACACGATATTGTCGGCTGTCAGAACGAGCTATTCCAATGCCTATTAATATTTCTCGCGCGTCGTAAATATATATAAGTATTTAAAATCTGCTAATTGCATTAAGTAAAGGTCATATTTAATGTATCAATTATACGTAGTTATAGAGGTACAGAAGAGTCGCCACCCTAAGTAAGCAAATTACCAACAGAATTCATCAAAAACTAGGATTTATTCAAAACAATTTCGAGTTCATCAATGTACTGAGAATTTGATGAAACACACGGAAACAACAAGCTGCCAAACAAAAATTAATCAGTAACGTTATTGAAAAGAAAAGTAAAATATTAAGAAAATCTTTGTTAATATTTACTATTCTATTGAAAATACTTCTGTAGCTCTGTTTTAGTTGATACTCAAATTGTATCTCGAAAACACTTTGTACACGATATAAAAATACATATGTATGGCAGCAACATATAAGATGTTGGCGTAACATCAATTATTTTTATATTACCAAGTATTGTATAAGGCACTTACAATAGTAATAATAACGTTTAATGAACTAAACTATTCTTGAGAGCCGTAGAAGGAATGGCTCCACTCAATGCACCATGGCGCCATGAACATGCATACATGACCTGGATCTAGACCCGGCAAGTGTTCATGTCGCGGGCCATATAAAACCATCGGACCTTATAAATAGTGCCTAACATTAACGGAAACGGAAGCCATAGTATTGTGATTATTGTTGAGTTTTTGAGAAACTTAACAATAATAAATAGGTCAGTAACATTCAAGTCAAGACACCCAGTTACTGTCAAATATATATGAATTAGTGCAGGTCGCGACTACATTGGAAACAAGCATCACATGTCCAATAGGAATTATCCATTTAAACAATGCAGGCCTTTTTCAAGGCAATAGGGTCGTCGAACTCTAATTAAAGAGCTATAGGCAGTAACAGACCGTGAAGATGTCGCAAAGTTTCAAGCCTACCAACAATACGTAAATATCTCAATAAAAAAAAAACACCAATAACACTTTTAATATTATGATGTATGAACATTGCCTTACACAACGTTCTCAATTAAGTAACATGGAGCTTTAAAAGTTAATATAAGGAGAGGGAGTGACTGGTACAAAGTTAACGGTTCGGAAAGCGAAACCCGAAACACGCTGAATAGCCGCCAGTTAATTCGTCAACCAGTCAGAATCAGAAGCGGTGTATTAATAAGAAAACACCAGTGTTGATTAATGCTTTCGAATTTATCAATATAAACACTTTATATTAAGCTAACGTTCAAACACTGTTGTTGAAATATGTACAACGATTAACAGAGATGGTGGTAAATTGCGTTTCGAATTAGACGTAGAGCTTTTGCATGTATCCTAGAACAACTTGCGTTACCGATTGTACAATTGATCGGTTTGAAGACAACGGCTCATTAGGACATGTTGCAAGTAGTCCGTACGTGAAATGACACAATATGACGAGCGTTTGCAACGCACAGTGGTACACATACATCACCATCAAGAAGCTTTGCTGTCGGCCATTTATAACGATTAACAATGTCACTAAACGAGACTATATTCAGACGCCGAAACGGCCGCGCTCTAATTGAAACCGGCCGCGGATCAGCGAGATGACATGCAAATTCATCGAATGGATATTGTTAGATATTCAAAGTTGTCTTAATAAGTAATGTAAACAGAATTATTAAGCTCGACGCCCAATGTCAACGAACAAACATAACAATAATAACAATTGGAACGATTCCACACGCGACTATTTGATTCCAAATTAGGCAACTAAATGTCCGTGTTATGGTAATAGTGGGTAAACATACATATAGTTATTATATAAACTATTTTTTTACTGATAACGATACTCATAACAAAAATATTTGTCCTGGGTGAAAATCGAACCCACGACCCTGAGATCAGCAGTCAGGGTCTCTAACGACAGGAGCAGGAGGGCGCATTTGAAAGTACAAAATTAAATAATGAAAATGAAGTTGATACTTTAAAAAAATGAAAAGCAGCTTATTATTTACTACCAACTTGATATATACACAATGATGTCATGTGTCAGGAACACGGCAATTCGATATAACGACTTGTCGTAAACCCACGGTGATTAAAAAGTAATCGTAATTAAATACAGATTAGTTTTAATCTTGGAAAACACGGTGCCCTAGGCAAATTCATTATGAAACCGGCGGCTATGTGAAAACACAAAACGTTATTATAATATACATTTTATGTTCTAAAAATTATGTGATTAACCAATTAGTGGCAACAAACAACAGGGTACCCATAAGGTTGCTGGCTTGATACAAATTTTAAAAAAAGAGTTGTGTTCGTTTACGTGTTCTCTTTTTAAAACATGAAGAGTAACAAATTTTTTTTTCGTCTTTGACATTAATAAATTATTTAATGTCCTTATCTATTATTATTATAACTCGTCCTCTCCAGATGTGGGAAAATACAACCAGTTTCAGTCGAGACGCTGCAACTGGATATTATCAATTAACCAATGTACTGGAACATAATAAAACAAAAAACGTGACTGTGGTCTTCCTTCCATGTCTCGTACATAAGCTCGATTGAATATCGTATAAAGTTACGGCCACAATTATTTCTGCGTTACGCAACTAAGTATTAATCTCAACATAAATGTATTACATAGTACATAATAATAATAATAATAATAATAATTCGGGAACAATTGCACACACGACTATCCGATTTCAAATTAGACAATTAAATGCCTGTTTTAGATGGTAACCGGACAACTGATAAACATACATGTAAACATGCGATAAAATACTTATTAGATATTTTTATTACGCCCAGACACATAACAAACAAATGTGATCATCACACAAATGTTTGCCACATCACAAAAAAAAAACAAAACCAATTACTTAATTTAATAATAATCGATTTCGTCCGCTATTGAAAAATATGACCCGCGAGTATAATGATCCATCTGACAATCGTACGATTTACCTAATATACATAAACTTCACGCCATTGACCTGCTGCCGGTTACGTACTCGCTTCATTAATCATATCGTCTATTAATAAAATATTTGTATTCGATTAATTATCTCGCCTATCGTTTTAATCGAGAGTAGGTACGATTAATGAACTCGGCCACGTCCGAATCGCCAATAACCTTCCTCGTGGAATTTTTGTTTTCTATTTGGCCAGTAAACAACGGAATAAACATTATGAAAACGTAAAGTACACAAACATAGGAAAATTCCTTGAAAGGGCGCTTGACTCTCCGTTGAATAGACAAATAGGCACAAATCGATCTTGAAAATGCGCGGCCTACGCAATGTTTAACGCGGCAGACGCAAGTGGGAGGTTGGCGCCTATCAGTTATAACTGAGTAACATATACTGCTACTTAATTTACTAACACGTAAAACTAACTATCGCGTCTAACTAACTAACTAACACATACAACACTTGTGCATGTAATCATATGCGTAAAATATGTATGAGATATTAATACTCATAGCGTTTTATTATCATACTACTTATTTACGTAAGTGTCTAAAAGTACGTTCATATTCGCAACTATACTATAATTAATTTATATAAATTGACGGACTTGCATTTTTTCGAATTCTCAACCGAACACTTAACCACAAGTCATGTAAATACGCATATCCACCTACCAAATATACCAAGAAACAAAGTTAAATTTCATTACTCCACAGCATTTCGTAATGGCAACGTGTATGTGTCATTATATTGATTTGTCTTGCAACAGAAACATGCCCCGGTCTTATTACAGGTAACAACTTTTACTCTTGTGTTACGATTTGGAATAGTTACGTTATGTAGTTTTTTGTACAAGAATTACATTCAATGCTCAATGCATTCATGGCTCGAAACCCGTAGAAAACGAATATTATTTTCATATTCATAATGTCTTCTTATAAGGACATCGAAGAGTAATAAAACGTTTGAACGGTTACGTTCAACTGTTTTTTTTATAAGAAGACGAACTGAAAACTATGTTAAATAATTATTTTTATCGTGTGAGGCTGTAATATTTCTTACGCTCCAGTACCAGGCACGGGGTCGCTCCAGTAACTGCAGCGCAAGATATTTTTTGCGCGCGATGTATTTTTGCGAGATACATAATTAATTTATATAATTAAATCGTCAGTTCATTACATAACTGGATTGTTGGTCTAGTGGAAGTGAAACTGTCGTTACGCCGAGGATCGTGAGTTCGATATCTACTCAGGGGAATTTTTTTTCAGTACGAGCTCATTTGTTTGCTGTTTTCGTGTGTGAAAAAAATATGTATATAAATAAGTATTATTAGTAAATACATATGTTTGTTTATCAGCTGTTCATTTACACGCAGGCTTTTGACTGCCTAATATGGAATCAGATAGCCGTGTGATAGATATTATTATTATTATTCATAACCACCAAAGTAATGCAGTTACATTACCCATTGTAATATTGCAATGAGGACTGCGCTATAAGGATTTATGGATTACTTAATTAGCATTCGTCCAGTCGGGCGCAAGACGTATTAATTTGTGTCATTAACGTGAAAATTTCCGTTACAATGCTACGGTGTAATGCGTTCATTCGGAATGGAAGATTTGAGGACAAGTTGAAAATTTCCGTTGGTTGGAAGCAGATATTAAAATAAAATTCTCAATATCCAATCAAGCAACATTTTCAGAGTTTCTGCATAGCTTATTGGTATGATCTCTTTCCTTTCTATAAGAAATTATCAATAATAATAATAATAAAAATAATACTTCGTTGTTACTGACGGCAAAAAATTATAAGAAATTAACTGAGGCGTCTTATGACGAAACAGTTTTTTTTTTTATAAAAAAACAAACGCATTGCATCCCCTTTCCCGCTTTTGTCACCGCTGCAGCGAGACTAGAACAAGCAGTTACATCATATTCTATGACCATAATACGATAGAATGAAATGTATAGAAACTGGCCACATGCGAAAATTATGGACACTTGTAAACATTAAAAAAAAAATACGGTTTATTTTTTCGACCAGTCACCAGCGCCGACCTCGCCGCAGTCCGCGTACGAGAATTATAAGCTACTCGATTAACATAGACCGCGTTTCGTTTATGTAAATAAGGATTGTGTTGACCCACTACAACATACTACCACTATTATTACTATGTGAAGAGTGAGAGTTACACTCATTTGTAAGATATGTTGTATACAAATCTATTGTCATACAACTATCGTGATTGTAACCTTCACCGTATTCCTCAGTGCTGTATACATCTGTAAAAGCATATCACACTGAACACAATTTCTTACTGTTAAAGTGCAGTGATGACAAGTCGTTTGATGTATATTTAAATAAATAAATAAATAAAAGAGTGCGTGAATAAAAAGACTACAAATATGCATTATCGTCTCACCGTCGCCGTATCAATAGTTATTGAGATATTGTACACCTTTTTAAATTATATTACTCTCGCTATCAATATTGATATTTGATTGACTTACGTCACTGACTGTTTTATAGAGGAATAACACAATCCAATCAAATCAATTATGATCCATTTGATAGTAACTAAGAAGCGTGAAAAAAGTTTGCATGTTGTGAGATGTGAATTGAAAATAAATTAATACAAATAAAGCAGCACTTGAAACACTCGTTACTTTTCATTAACTCACCGAAGTGAATTTTGATGTTCTTTATGCACTCAAAGTCATTGTTGATTAACAATTTGTGTGACAACGCTTCATTTTGAACAGTATCTAGACATTCGTAAAGCACTTTGAATAATTATATTTCAGTGCAGTACTTACGATAAATTGCAAATACGAATAAAGAGCATTAATACAACGTCATTAATATGAACTTGTTCAATGTATCAATACTTTTGAACGGTAATTGAAAAAGCATACGTACAAAACTTGGGAGTATTACGTTCAGTTAGCCTCATGAGCCATCATGTTTGAATAAATTCTAGAATATACGAGTACATCGGTAATCCATATATGTGACGCGATGATTAAACGAAGCTGGCGTGTGTTGCGACGTGATATTTTGAATTATTCTAGAATATATGAGCACATTAGTATGAGCCACGCGTCACGAGGAGTGCACGCTTAATTGCGTTTAAGCGTGACACGACATCAAGGAAACGTAGGCCCTCAACAGACATCAGATATTTCGGAATACATTTGATATAGAATAACAATCTCATATATATATATACATAGACCTTTAGTATAATAAATTGTTTTAAAGAATACAATGTGAATACAATTTTGCATCTTTTGCATATCTTAAAAGCTAAGATGCTTGAAGTCAAAGAAGACATTTTATCTATTAGGTATTATGGACTGTTTTATACTAAAAAAAAAAACAATTTTTTTCTTTGGTGTTGGTTGAATACATTTACCATGACAGGGTTGTATTCGAAGGCTGAAGTTACAGACAAAAAGCTAACTACAGAATATTGAGAAAATAATGATGTTAATAGTGAAAAATACACTTCGTTCTTCCTTATTTGTACGATGGTTAATATTCGTATATTTAATCCATTACCGTGAAGTATTGTGGAGCTTTGACGAAGCTCTGTAAGTGAAAATTAAAATAAACACACGAAATTATTGTGATCATAATGTTTTTCGTCTCGCCTACTTTATTAGCTAATATTGTACGTAATTTTCGAGGCAGAATGCGGTTCGAGCGGCCAGCGCCGGCCATTGTTCCGCTGTCATTGTACTGTCATCGGCCACGGTGTGTCCGCGCCGTAATGTTGTATTGTCCGAGGATTTCGCCACAGACGCCCCGCGCGAGGCACAAATGTACGAGTACTATAAGTGGATTCGACATACGTTTTGTTATTGATTTCAAACAAAGTATTATATTCCTGTACATAGAAAAGGACGTGCGTAACAATTAATTAATTACAGTTAAAATCTTGAATGGCAAAATTTCATTTTCAAACAAATCTCGTTTCACGTTTCGACCGAGGACAAAACGATAGCGATCGCATACGATAGAACCGAAACACTTTTGTTAACACGACTTTCTATAACCTCCGTACCGCTGTTTATATTCAGTCAGTCCAATTGCCTTTCTATTGCTTCACGTTTACGCAAATCCCGGCTAAGTATCCACAAGGACACTGTAAAATTAATAACGGGTTATGCTTAAGCCAAAACGAACTGGGCGATACGTAAAAGAAATGACATTTT
Organism: Agara belti belti; assembly: GCA_018245935.1. Taxonomy (NCBI): domain Eukaryota; kingdom Metazoa; phylum Arthropoda; class Insecta; order Lepidoptera; family Hesperiidae; genus Agara; species Agara belti. The sequence continues at coordinate 3,743 of DWEM01003089.1, read as the reverse complement.
GAAAAGTCCTTTCACTCGAAACGTAATCGCCGTGACATTAGTTCATACTACGTAGAAACGGTCAGGGCTGTTTATTACTATTATTACTGTTAATTCATTACCATTATCGTGATTTATTGTTTGTAAATATTACAACGTAATCACCCTTACGAGCGATATGTATGTATGTACCTAAGCATTTTATGACCCTCAATAACTTTACCAACGTTACTCGACTTACAATATTTTTTGCTATAATCGGTCGTTGTGTTAATATGTGTATTAATCATGTCATACCTACTGCAGGTCGAATGATACTTAAAAATATGTATATAACAAACAACGCAGTACCAAAAACTACTCGGTAGGTATAATATAGCTGTTTGCGAATCGAACTATATGTAGATTTTAAATTGATACATGCATTTTACTACGAACATTGGGGCTTTATTAGCGTCGATGATGGATTCATTCATTTAATGTTCAATTCGAAGATCGAATGGGAACAAAAAAACGATACACTGCAATATTTTTAGCATTCCAAATGTGAAAAAAAAAAAATCTAACGAATCATTGAAAAGATTTTATCTAAAAATCCAAGCGACATTTACATAGCGATCGAGCCGCAAGTTGATAAACGTTAACGCTTAATTTAGAGGCCATTTCTGTTGCAACATATAGGGGTTGTGCGTTTCACATTTCGCTAGAAGTGCCGTCTATTTAGCTAAACAGAGCTAACACAAAAAAAGGATACAACTTGGCTCAACGAAGTGCATGCTTTTTATAAGAAAAACATGCGAAAGTTGCCACGAGGTCAATGACCTCACCATTGTTTTGGGGTAAAAAGAATTGCAAGCAAAAACGAGAAATTCCTTTTTCGATAACATTTCAATAAGCCCCGTTCAACAAGGAGCTAAACCAACTTCAATTACACAAATTAAAAAAAGAACAATTAATTAAAATAAATGAAATAAACGAGCCAAGTTGCATCGTTCCTAAATGCGCTTACGCCGCGACACGCTCACTACAAAGTCGACAAAACTCAGAGACATTCATAAACAACATGTTTCTCTGCAAGATAAAATTATGATTAATAATAGTATAGGTAAACATTTTGACTAATATCTATGAAAACGTGAACGATTTCGTCGACTTTGCGCGTTACGTACACCACATCGCGAACGCGTACGTAGCGTGCGTCATTCGCGGTAACGCGGCTTTATGGCGAAGTTTAAAACATCCACCGGTGACACCGCGACGGTGATTGATTTTTCATTCGTACGATAAAGGAGATTCTAGATTGGCAAGTCTTTATATTATCGACGAGTTGACGCACGGCTAGGTAGGCGTGGTACGCGAGCGCGGCGCGCGGGGGGCGTGGCGGCGCGTCGTGACCGCGGACGCTACTACGGTACCTCCGGCTGCGGGTCCTCGCCCAGCGAGTCGCCGAGCGCCTCGGCCTGGCTCTTCATTATAGAATATATTTTCACGTACGGCGCCTTCAGCAGCTACGCGCGACACCCACCAAATATTAGTCACGTTTACACACAACGCTTACACTGTGTTTGTGTTGAGAGAAGTTGGTGTTGTTCTATGTTTTGGTATCTTTGAATCGATATAGCTAAACTTATTATTACGTATATTTTAATTTAATATTCATGTAATAAATTAGGAATTATGTACTATCAAAAGAATGGAGATCGGTCTGATTTTGTTCTGTAACTTTATTATGTCTATAAAAATTATAAATTAGCTATCTGAGTACTTCAGTAAAGATTGCAATTATTTTTATTTTCTGTAAACATATTATTGAGACATAAATGGCCATTGTGTAAATTTTTTTGTGAAATGGAATTTCAGTCATATTATTTATTGTAGCGATTACAATAATTTGTGTGATAATATCATAAAATTCAAGTTTATTATCGATATCAATGTGCTACGTAATAATATAATCTATAACGGATAAGTTTATAACCGTTTTGTATCAACGGTTGTTACCAAAATTAAAAAATATACATACAAATATCGTCTAGATATTTTTAAGCATGACTTAAAAACAAGAGAAATTGAATGGCTCCAAAATAATTACACCGGCGTAAAGTATACAAACTGTCAGATATCGCAATTATTTAACAATATTGGGATCAAGAGTGTATTCACATTATTTTTGTATCAGATAGCTATGTGTATTGTTAATAATTCGTTATTAATATCATAATGTATTGACGTGTACCAGCTGTTTAGGTGTTATCAATTAACAAAGAAGGCGTGAACTGCGCTGGGGTTATCGTATCGATGAGAGTTATTAATCCAGGGATATTTGCCGCGATATCGATTATACACTATGATAATAGACAACGATAAATTTAAAAAAGGAACTGTTTGTTCACATAAAAAGGTAGCCATAAATAGCACCGTGAAGAACGTAACTTAAAATTTGCATTGCGTTAAATACTGAAATAAGTAGTTAGCGATGCGCAATGTTGTTAGCGCGCACAGAATTAACATGTCCCATACATTGTATCAAAATAATACCCGATAAGGAATGTGTATAACCATTTTGTTGACGTCGCTAGTTTCGTCACTGTGGCCGAAACATAATACATATACCAACGAAAGGCGCTCGATGGCGGTGCCGTCCGAACCGGTATGTCATTCGTGGAGTACGTGTTCAATGTGTACTGTAACTCTCGTGGGACGTGACGGATGCGTATGTCGTCGGATGTGTCGCGAGGCTGTCGTTAGTCGCGAGAGTGTTGGGCGGCACACGAAAATATGCACCGTTAGTCGAGTGTCAATAAAATGTACGAGTGATAATCGATAGCGATGCACACTCACCTCCCAAGACTCGCGCGTGATGTCCGACACATCGCCGCTGGAGCCGGTGCGCTCCTGAAACAACATCACTTGTATTGTATCTGTCCTCTTTTCTCTACCGTTTCTCCATCGAATCATTCGGATCTCCTCTCATAATGAAAAGATCTAAAGGTACAGTCCACCGAATGAACCGAGTACCGTTTGGCAGTCTTCGCACAGCTGGCGGAGCGTTATGGAGAACTCCGAGGTGTGCTGGTTTCGTAGCGATATTTCATTGCATTTATAGCGAGTGATATTTCAGTTTAAAAAAAAAAAAACGCACACATCTTTCGAAAGTCCTCGTAAAGAAGCACTCGTAAAGAAGCACTCGTAAAGAAGCACTCGTAAAGAATGCGCGCACACGAGACACTCGGAGAGAACTTTAGACGTTAATTAACTTGTGAGAATAATCTTATATTATAATACAACGTTAACTACAATCTGTTATCTTGATGGGCGACGACGGCATTTAGAGATAATATGATATTTATAATTATGTATTATTAATACATTATATAAAGGAATTGTTTGCGATGGATGCGCGAGATCGACGGTTGCGTCACTTCTCAATGTATGCACACGTACGTACATACGTACGTACATACATACGTACGTGGGCCCCGCCGTGCACGTAAATATTATCAGAGTGACTTCAAGGTCGACATGGATGTTAAAAAAATACTGACAAATTATAATGATAAATAAATGTTTTTCGTTTCTTTCTTACGTTCAATAAAATAAATGCAATGTGGACTTGTTAGAGTTACTAAAAAAGTAAAATTCCTTATACAGTCGATCATGGTATGACACTTAGGTTACGGCGTGCGGTGTATCATCTTTGATATAATAACAACTGAAAAACGTATTGTAAGGGGGGACCAATAGCAGGTAGGGGGGGGGGGGGG
>DWEM01003088.1:0-11152 GCA_018245935.1 Agara belti belti | reverse complement strand
GTAGCTTTATATGTAAAATCTGTTCTTCCGCATTAAAACGTTGGAATGTACGCTTGTGTTTTCGTTGAGTCTAATATCTCGCCAGTTCCCAGTTCATCTAAACCGTTTAAGACTTTGCACCACTGATTTTCAGTTTGTCCCGTTTAAGGCACGCATCTCGACAAACTGGCCGTGTGCTAGCTGAACTCACCTTTGTAATGTTATTACAGAAATGTAGAATAGTAAATACTAGCCGTTAATCCGCGCGGCCATTTCGATGAGCGTAATTATAAGAAATATTACTTGAGATACGTATTAGATAAGTAATAATTACGTATTATATATTGATTACTATTGTCTTATCTGATTTTGTCTTTATTCATATTGAAGAGCATGTAGAGATAATTCAAAGATTTTCGTGTTTAATCTAGCCAAAAAGTTAACATATTCTTTCACCTTTCAAACATGACTACATAATCGAATAACTTATTCGACATTGCGTTGTGATATATACTACATTGTGAGCAAAGAAAATATCAATCTGTGTGAATAAATATTTTTGGAACGCTGACATTCGAAAAGTTTACGCGCGATTGCCGACTGAAGACGCCCATACCGACGGCTGTAGTAGATATGAAAAGTTTGCGTAAGTAAGCGCGTTCATTAGAAGCCGGAGTGGTGCTATCGTAAAAAACACGAAATCCAACGAACGGAGCGAACGCAGCGTTCCGAAAGCGGCCCCCGGGTTATTTGGTACGCGAGCAAGAAAACCTGCTCCGGGAAATAATTTGTTCAACACCTTGACCCAGTTAGCGAACGCAATAATTCGCCGCGGAACAAATTAAAGTGTTACTTTACTTTGTCTCCGGATATTGATCCTGTCGACCGATTGGCACCCGGCAATGTTGGTGACATTGCGGTTAAATGCGTCGAAGTGTTTGTGTTCGAATTCCGGCTTTGTTAACTTGATGATCTCCTAACCATAGACGACAATACCACAAACTGTTCTTAAGCGAAAGTACTCAATAGATAATAAGCATTGGTTGCCTTTATTAATTTGATTACCTTAGTCTATGCTCTTAGTCTAACGCTCAATCGGATGAGGGCAGAGAATTAGGAGAGCTTATTGAGTTTTTAGTAGGAAGCAACTTGAACTGATTCTTGCGAGTTAAAGAGATGTGAGCCAAAATGTAGGCATAGATATAAACCTGAAATCGGCCTCGCTAAGGTTTTCATTATTCCTGTACATGACTGTAACCCAAACTCAGGTAGTCAGTGACCTTTTAATAAACTATGCGCCTGAGGGATATACCAAATGAATTTTATATTCACCGCGTACATTATATCTCAACATGTATGATAGTGTGTAAATATGACGAGAGTGTTAATAACCCAATGACCTCGAGTTTGTTCGTAATGAATCCAATTTTTTTTAAAAACTCGATAAATTAATTCAAACGCGATTATCATCTCGACATTTCAAATTCGGAACATAGCGGACCATAATATACGGCGCTGAATAGAAAACAAAGTTGGGCAAATCGTTAGCAAAAGTTCGGTTATAGATTACGATTTTAATACCCGGTAGTCTGTGAGTTGGGCAAAGTTGTATGAATGCAGCATGTGCAATGGAGACCGAGTGTAGATTAACCGCTTATCCGAAAGCGAGTTAGCTAGTTTATGCGACGATTTCAACGTCGGATTGCCATATCGAATTGGCTCGGCTAATTTGCACGTAATCGTTTACGAGCAAATTAAGTAACATTCAAATCATTCGGATTTAACGGTTAAACGGTAATAGTAAAGATGAAAACTCACGTTCAGAAAACGAATAGGATTTAATAATAAAGATGATAATGTGAGGTCGAACATGTTTAATAGAGAGCAATACCACCGGTGTAGCCTTTTCTACTGAGAAGCAATGGTTATTAAAAACGTTGAAGGTTTCTCGGAGGACGTATGCAGGTACTATAAGCCGATCTCAGAATTAATTAGTAACAGCGAGCCTGTGACCAATCTAAATATATATAACTCATAAGTGACTGACTGACTGACTGACATAGTCATCTATCAACGCACAGCCCAAACCACTGGACGGATCGGGCTGAAATTTGACATGCAGGTAGATGTTATGACGTAGGCATCCGCTAAGAAAGGATTTTGATCAATTCTACCCCCCAAGGGGATGAAATACTTCTTAACGCGAGCGAAGCCGCGGCAAAAGCTCGTTGCTAATAAAACCAAACATGTCTACCGTATATTACTGATTCTGTCTTACTACGACGTAATTGGAATAAAATAACAAGCTGCCAAAAAGTACGAGAATTGCTTAAAATACTTTATATTTATATTAATTGCGAAGTATGGATACATAGTTACAATAAGCATATTTTAACTGATGAACATTTTTTTACAGAGCCTACCAGTGATACTAATGATGAGAATACAGAAAACAATGAAGACGATTCTAAAATTGATCCAAAGTTATTATTGTACCCGATAGTTTATACAAACAAATTGGAACGTATGGAAGTTTTTAAATTTACCGATATTAACTCTGTAAGGGATCAAAGGGTGATTGAATGTGCAATATTGGAAAGTGAGTCATTTCTCAAGCGAGCACAGAAAGACGATTGTAATGAGGAGGATAAAGAAGAGAACGATGAAGCTGGCAAATTGGAATATAAGGAAATGGATGATGATGATGATGATGATGATGATGATGATATTATTAAAACCGTAAGTGAAGATACGGTTAATAAAATAAAATGTACTAGTTGGTTGTTCAAGAAACCTAAGAATCGTAGTTACAATCCCATACAGTTGTGCAAAAACCCCGATTTTAATACTCGACTGAAAAGATTAACAGCGGGATTTCTTAGTTCAACGAGAAATAGAGTACTGTTACAAGAATGCCAACCTTTAACGATCGACGTTCATAAAGCCTTTGAAAAGAAACTTATCAATGGTGAAATATGTTTAACAGGTGGTGATTTTAAGAGTGCCAAAGCTGTGGTAGTAGAAAATACGAACAATCATCAGCTTTCAGTCATGCCATCAGCTATGCCAGGTCAGAGTATTATATTTGCGGCCGATTCAACAAATTATGATACATCACCGGTGCCTGTACAAAAGTCTGACGAGCACGAAAATAACTTACGGTTGTCACCTATTGAAAAGGGTCTGGCTAATGAAAGAAATAAAACGATCAACTTGCCCGACATTGACCAAGTTCGTAAAGTAAACCAAAGCTTATTAACAGCAGAAGTAACGCCAATCCGTATTGATAACAATACTGATAACACAAATTATTGTAAAACACTAGACAAAGAGGTAGCAGATGTTCAACCTGCATTTGTAGAACCTATAGTGACGGCAACTGCATTTAACTCGACGGTTGCACCCGTGACCCAAGTAAAGCAGGAACCGCCCGACCTGGAGTTTACCAATCAAAAAGAAGCCGATCAGTCACAATACCAAAGTAATACTACCACTACTAAGAAATTAATAGCCCGTAAAATCAATGATCAAATTATTAATATAACCAATCAGATGTCGGAAGTAGATACGAGTACACTTCCCACTATAGACGGCACGAAGACAAGTGCGGTGCGTAAACCTCCTACTGTTAAAAAGAAAATCGGAAAGAAACCTATAAAAGTCGCAGAAGCCCCATTGTCTAAATACACTCCTATAAATCGAGACGGTGTTACTTGGACGCCTAAATATTGCAAAAACTATTATGCAGACAGTTTGTTGACTTTAGATACGCTTATCAAAATGTTGTTCCTATTTAGTGGGGATGAGGAGGCACAAAAACAATCTGCGTATAAGCAAAAAAAGTATATCAAAGAACTACAAAATGATCCACAGAGCGACAAAACTTTAAATTCGGATCTCAAATGCAACAGTTCGGGTAATGAAGCGAATTGTGATAGTTCAACTTCTGAACCGAAGAATATTAATTCAACAATTCCAGACTCAAGAAGAATGAAGAAGGTTACAACAAAACTTTGTTTTCAACCGATAGCACCGAAACAAAAAAGGAAAACAAAACCCAGACCATATAAAGGTATATTTTGCTGTTGGGCGCGCGAAAGAATAGTTGTTATTAATAAAAGAAATAAAAATGTGAGATCAAGTATGCATGGATGCCTTAAATCGGAATGCAGCTGTTGTTGTCGCTTGGAACTCCTTCAAGTGAGTACTTTGAAACGTTCTAAAATTATTTCCTCTCAAAGAAATTCTGCTAAATTAACCCCAACAATAGTTCTCTCTGATGATGACGAGTTTTCTATAGACAATAACATAAGTAATGGAAATATTAGTATAATTCCTCTAGCAAATTTCTCAGAAAGCAACGTGAATACAGTAAATGTACCCACTACATTATCAGATAAAATATCTATAAACGTTTTGCCTCCGGCTTTAGTCGAAATCGAACGAATAGGAGAGCTTAGTCAAGGATATTCAATTGATGCATTAGATAAGCTTTCAAATAAAGATAAAGATGAAAATTATACAAGCAATAGTATATCTGAGGACAAAGTGACTGCTACTGAGACACCATTGTGTAATATAGAAACAGACCCAAGCATTTCTAAACAACTTAATTCCGTTGCAAATAGTAACGTCCATTCAAGACATTCAAATGAAAAATATGCAGTTGATGTCAATGCATTACTTCCAAATAAAGATAAGACATCAAGTACAATTAGCAATGCCACGTGCAATAACAGGACGCTTGGAGCAGATAAATATATGTATGAAAAACGAACTGAATCAAAACTTGCTCAATTACTAAATTCTTCTGTTAATCCTCTTAAAGGAAATGAGAATATATTATTACTAAGTCATAGTGAAGCAACAAACAAACCTGCGAATCCCATATCTTTGGGTCCTAATAAAATTTTATTGTGTTCTCTCACAAAACCACACCCTACTCAAGTAACGACTCAATTGCCTACATTACCCGATGGTGCGAGCTTTTTACTGTTGCCTAACGGTGAACTGACATTATCTTTAGCTCCCGGTGTGCAGTTAGACTCTGAACAATTGTCCGGTTTGCCTCCGCTGATGTCCTTAGTACAGCAACAACTATTAAAAAGTGACATAATAAATAGCATTACTGTAAATTCTGTTGCAACACAGGACGATAATAAAATAATTCAAGAAAACAGCACATTAATAGAACTTGGGGTAGATCAAGATAATAGTGAAACTCCCAAGACGAGGTCGCCGGAAGTAGATATTGCTGTGTCCACTGAAAATGCATTAGATATTCTACAAAAAAAATCGCAAACTATCGACTTTGATGTTAAATCTGTAGATGCAGCTGATGTATTTGATATAAATGCTCGTTCTGCATCATATGATGATATAGCAGAGAACCAAACTGATATGAGCTATACTAAAGCACATCCTTTCAGATCTGAACTCGTTAAGGATATTCAAAAAGAGAACACTAACCTATCAGAAAACACGAATGTAGAAGTAAATCGTGATAAATATGTTAATGAACAAACATCAATAGTAACTAACATTCTTACAGGAAATCAAATTAATGAGATTCAATTGAGAGTTGAAAACAATACAAACAATACACCTAATGTAGATAATATAATGCCCTCGGCTTTAACAACTGAGAATAATAACCACACAGATGACATAGAAAATGTTATTCCTAACAGTATAATTACCAATACACGTAAAACTATTTTATCAGATTTGATGGAAATGTCTGGCATATCAGCCGAGGACACTACTATGATGCCGGACAACAACAACTATCGTCCGTCTACTATTCCATTGCCTCCTAATATAATTCCTATTACTATGCCACTAACGAACGCAGATCAGGTTTCTGATCAAACTCTTAGTGTAATGCCTTCGTCTCCTTCTCCTGTTGCTCTTTCTTCTTCTCTTTCTCCTCCTTCTCTTCCTCCTCCTCCTTCTAACAGTATCACACCTGTTCCGGACAACATTTCAGTGGCAGGACCACGTTCAAATTTGCTTACTTTTCCCCCGGACAGCCCTACAAATTATCTGTTAAATTACGTTGGTCATATACGACCAGAATTAAATGCCGTGACATCGTTCTTGGAATTAAAATATGTCTATGAAAATAATGGTTACTTTTTTAAGTTGGACGTCGATACGGGACATATCGCACCGATAAATGTTTGTATTAAAAAGAATTTCAATACACGTGCTGCTTTAGATCCCAAATCTGTAATTGATTTAACGGATGACCCAGGAGACAATGACGTAATAGATAATGATACATTGGGTGCTTCCATGGAAGATGCATCGGATGATGATACTAGTTATGAAGATGTTACACAAAATAGGCAAGGCGGAAGCCTAAATGTTAAACCAATTAAATTATTCAAATCTGTTCATCCGTCTATATTGAAACGAGGTGGTAAAAGTCTAATAAAACCTGATAAAATAGTTCACGTTAGGAAGGCAATTAGGGTCGATAAACAAAGGCGGAAACGAATAATTAATAAAATTGCCCTAAAAGAGAATGTCGAGGAAATTGAAGTATGTAATGTTTTATCTCCACAACGTTCGGACCATTACGATTCTTCGGATGAAGAGCCTCTTGCGAAAAAGTGTAAGCGCTTGAAACCAATTGAAACGAATGAAAATCAAAACGCTCAAGAGAATTCTGATGAGTCGCGCTTGGATCAATACGACGTAGAGGGTGGCGCCGTCGTTTCTGACACAAATGATGATACAAGTGATCCGGAAATCAATAGTATGGATATAGAAGGAGTCAATCCAGAATTGCATCCAGTAGTATTCGAAGAAGGCAGCGAAAGCGAAGATGATTTGTGCATTTTAGGAGTGTAGTTATGTGATATACACTTCCTATAATTACATCGGTAGTACGATCAGCCGGTTGCGCGCACTTACCTAAATAAGAAGTATTATGTATGTGTTCTGATAAAAGTACCTTCCGACTGCAAAATTTTTAGTTTCGCATATTCCGTATATCATTGACTAAATTAACTAATAATATCTACATAACTTCGTTAACATGAACTTCCCTGTTCTCGTCTCAGATGTAATAAATAGATGTCATATTGAGGTCTTCGGGAGGAATGATATCGGAACCATCTTTTGCATCTAAGTGTATGTGATATTAGGTTAACATTATCATTCATAATCGAATTTTTAGAGTAGTTAAACTCTGTAGGTTTTTATTCTAAAATTACGGAAATTTGTGATAATTAGAGCATCGATTAGCCATGTGACACTTGCATTTAAATGCTCAGTAAGTTTATTGAAAAAAATTGTTTTTCGAGTTACAGCTGGTCTTAAGCTCGGCAATTTTCTCATTGTCCTGACCTAAAGCTTATCTGCTGTAAATATTCAGGGGAGAATCGAGAACCATACTGGACAATTTTTTATTACTGACACTCGATAATTAGAATGATCAATATATTTATCTATTGTCACACTCGTATTGTAGAATTTTGTAGTCGTGATGCGATCTGTTTTGTATATTTTGCAAAGCGACCATTCCTTGGAGTTTTGTCTTCGTTTTTTTTAAAATACCATGTAGACTTAAGTTTAGTTCCTGTACCTACCTAGACCAGTAAACACCTATATATTAAGACATTACTTACGTAAAATGTACCGACTTGCTATTTATTTATTATGACAATGTGAAATCATTTTTGTGTTTAGGATAATATCTATTATAAGTTGTAAGTGTAACGTACCTCAAATAGTATTTCTTAATAAAATTCGATCAAAAACATTTGTATTTTTTATTTATGGTATCCATTAAACAAATAAAAAGTCGAACTAAAAGATTTTTTTACACTGTCTAAATCCTTTACGTCATTACAATAATTCTTACAGTAATAAGTACGAAACATGAATCTAGGCGCCCCTTTACACATGGTCCTCTGATTTCTAATTAAGTCTGTTTTATGGTAACCAGACTGCTGTTATACTACATCGATTTGTACATTCATAATAAGTAATAAGTGGTCTACTGTTGTAGCTTCTTGTACCTACCAAATGTAATCTGAAAATGAGCCATTAAATTAGCAGATTGAACATATACCATCAACCAACAAGTGTAAGAGAAAATTTGCAGTCAGTGGCTGATATGAAATAAGCTGTCTTTGGAATAGGCTTAGCGTAGAGACTTGTAAATTTGGCATGAATATTTCTTTCGCTAAGTAGAGATCAGCTAAAAACGCGTTTGACGAAATGAAACTTCCAGAGTAAGGAAAATTGATATATCCAATCTACAGCTCCGACATATCTGATATTTGGTAGGAATATCTTTTTTGATATGTTGAGGTGAACTAAAAACACATTTTACGAAATTCGACCTCCAAAGGGGCTTGCGGGGGCGGGAGCGGGCAAAAGCTAGTTTTATAATGAAACAAGATAATAAACGACAAATACTTTATTTACAAACAGTTATCCGACAACAATCTACCTAATATCCACACTAAATGCAGCGACAGCTGCCTTCTCTATTTCTTTGTGTACTTGGTTAACTTCTACTTGAGTTAGAGTTCGCTCCAGATGTCTGTAAACTATGCTGTAACAGAGGCTGTGCTTCTTGGTCTTGGGATGTACAAACTTGTCCTTAAGTTTTACCTGAAAATTAAGTATATGTAACAACAGAATAAAACTATATAAACATATATTAAGAATGCAGTCTTTTGCCACACTCGGTTAATTTTTGAGATAGAACAGGTACATAAAGTAAACAGATTCGAATGTCCATCATAAAAATCATGAAGATAATCCATTTATGATGAATGATGTTAAAGTTAAACATTAAGTTTGATAGAACATATATATTTGTATACTATTTCAATTATTAGTCACATTGAAATAACAACACTGGATCACCAAATGCTTAAGAAAATAGGCAAGTACTGATAACTCATTTAAGGGCAGGATATACTACTATAGGATGCAGGATGCACTATAGGATCCATATACCACGCAGGATATACCATTTAAAAATTTAAAAAAGATCATATTTGTTATTGTGCGTAACTGTCTTCTATTGTGTGCTGTGACCAGTGTTTACACCACTTCTGTAGTAATACATAATGTTTAATACAAACCTGTTCAATTATGTCTCCACCGACATCCCTGACCAGATCATAGAAGTCATTGTCGGTGAATGTATCAATCGTTACATTCGGAGGTAACCAGAAAGACAGATCGTTAGTGCACTGAGGATACACAGACACCGGCTTGAACGTTATCTTTGCATTGATATCTTTATTTTGAAACTGTGTTAGAAACCCCGAATCAGTGCTCCACATGAGCCTTATGTCCGGTATTTTGTACAATGCCATCGCAAGTCGCTCCAACCCTAAGCCGAAAGCGTACGCGATGGAATTGTTTGGACCGGCGTTGGCCAGAATTTCGTTTCTAACTATTCCACAGCCTAGCACTTCCATCCAGTTGTTTTCATACAAGATTTCTAGTTCCCAAGATGGGTGGGTAAAGGGGAAATAGGCATCGACCCATCTATGTTTTACTTTAGTCCCAAACAGGGCTTTCACTAATCCTAACAGATGACTTTTCAGTTGAGTTTCCATAAGCTTCGTAGCTTCTAGAGTATGACAGCTCTGTTTAGTTGGATCCACTATAGAATTGATAAAGGCAGTGGGGTTGCTAGCAACGAATGTGGGCTCAAATATATCCAAATCCTCGTGGTTTTCAAACAACTGTTCTTTGCGCTGCGATCTTACTGCATCTACCTGTAACATAAATTACACACCATGTTAAGTAATTAATTAACAAATGAAAAAAGAAAACGGTGGTTATCTGCTTATGAACTTTGTTTATGTAAAAAGTTATGTAGGCTAATGTACTTTCACTGAGAAACCACTGTCCCTTTCTTTATTTTGAAATAAAAACATAAAATATTGTATAATCTTGAGGTCTTTCAATAAAAACGCTATGGTAACCACTCAATAGATCCTGGCTTCTGGTTTACCACAAAAACTGATGCATCCTTTGAGATTCACATTACTCTTCTTGAAGGCAACTGATCACAGTTGGTTAAGCAGCGTTTATCCAGCTATGCGAGGTCCTATCAATATCTGTAACTTGTTATCTGTCAATTGTCGTTTTGTATGAAAATAATATGTACTCACTTGGTGGAACACAGGGAAGTGCGTGGAGTCAACCTGATCTCGTCTGTACACATCTCCGATCATGAGGAAATTGTCTAAACCGGCGCGGAGGAGTTCACTTTGATGTGCCGTCATGTGCGCCCTGAGGAGTGTAGAACTGTTGATATAGTAGCAGTCCGATTTGGCTCTGCTGGGATGATCCTCTGGTATGAGCAAGTCATCGAAGTTCTGTTTCGTAGATACGATCGGAGAAAGGTTGTCGTATACGCTAAAACTTGGATTGCCTCTGTGCGTGAACGAGGAATAGAAGTAGTTTACGATTCTTTGCCGGACCAAAGACAGTGGGTTATCTTTTCGTAGGTGCAAGTTTCTGTTCAAATACGATATAATTTTTGGCGTAATGTTTGTGTAATCGTCTGTAAGGAACTCTTTCCCATTTATTTGTATCGAAGCGAGAGATTTCGGCGCGGTGCTGTATTTGTATTTAACATGTGATAATAACCGACTCGTTCGAATTAGTATTTTTGTCATGATTTAAACTGTTAATTGAATTCAATTGTGATATTCATTAGACAAGACCTAATTGTATTAGGTATTTACAGAATTAGTATTGTGAAAAAATGACAAGTTTTAAACGACAAGTGTGAGTAGAGGAATTTTGGAATTTGACATTTTTAAGTGGACATAGGTTTCAAATGTCTTTGTGCATATTATAAATAAAATAAATATATTTATTATATAAATATTGACTTAATGGCATTCTGACGAAGACGCGTATCGTATACGCTTCATATAATTTAAGGTTAACATCAAACATTATTTATAAGCGAAATGTTAGAGAAATAATCGACTCTTAAAGTTTTTATGCAGATATGGTTCATGCTCCTTTGAAAATCCTCAAGCGTTATTGATCGCTATAAATAGTAAATCGTAAAACGAAGATCATATAATTAAACTTGTGAATGTAATTATCATCGTGTTTTAATTAAATAAAAACAATGCATGGACTGTCACTGTCAATTAATTCTAAGGTCGTCTTA
>DWEM01003087.1:0-11155 GCA_018245935.1 Agara belti belti | reverse complement strand
GGTCTCCTCTCATGGTGAGAAGGATTTAGGCCACAGTCTACCACGCTGACCAAGTGCGGATTGGTAGACTTCACACACCTCAGAAAATATTATATACTTTATAACGTCTATCAGAAGCAAAAAAATAATGCTTCGTGTAAATTAAAAATCAAACTATGTACGAAAATACTTTTAACTTTGTATGATTATCGTCAAAGGGAAAGTAACTATAAATAATTAACATTAAATATTTTCTTTACTCTAACATAGGCACTGTCCAAAATGTTAAGCAAATTTTTTTAAGTTGTTTAGTAAAATATAAAATTTGAAAAATATCATTATGCTCAGCTAGTGGCAATAAATTACTGGATACATACTTAGACATAATATTTTGGAGTTTTTATTTTCAATTCAGTTTCCTATTAAAGCAGTTTTCTTTAGTAATGTAACCATGACTTATTTTACGATATACTACTTACTGCTATAAACTTCTTCGAACACAATTCACATGTGAATGGTCGATCTCCTTTGTGAATTAAATTATGCCTGAAAAAAAAATACGATTTTTTACATATAAAATTTTCAAATGATCCTAAATAATTGTTTGTTATTAGTTATTCTCAATTACCTTGCCAATGACTTTTGCGTGTAAAATCCAGCACCACATATTTCACAAATGTGGTCCTTAACCCCAGTATGTTTTTTTATATGTAAACATAAATTAGTCTTCTGTATAAATGTTTTGGGACAGTGTGGACATGTATATTTCTTTTTCTCTGGAATTAAACACCTATGATTATAACAATATATAAAAATAATTGATAATAGTAGTCCTGCGGGATAGTATAGATTTCCTTTGGTCTTATAACTTGCAACGAGCAGGTAGCTTTAAAAGACAAACTCTTTAAAACTGAATAGAAAATAACTGTACATTATGTAAGCAGTGTTGAGTTGTTGTTGAGTTGAGTAAAATAATAAATATGTAATTAAAAATATTAATAATTTAATTTATCAATACCAATTTAATACATTAAAGAAAATACAATCATGTAACACTTGTTAATACAAGAATGTTTCATGAAGTTTGAGTGAACTTTATAAGTGTAAGGTGGACTGCATTTCGCCTGTTGGTCTAATTACATTGTTAAACTGATATTTTATATAATATATATTACCATCATGAGTAGCCATGTGATTTCCTAGTGTATATGTTAGTATTCCACATACAGGACATACGAGTTTTTCCCTTTTAACCACAGGCTTCACCACTTTAATAATTTTTTCTTGACGAGTTTTAGATTCGTTGGAACTTGGTTTTTTTGTTATATTATTTTGATTTACTTTTAAGATTGTTGCATCCTTAGGCCGCTTGAGGAGGATGGGGGGTCCTCTTGCACCGTTTTTCAATAAGGGATCTAAGGAATAAAAAGAATTCAGGGTTTAGATTCTATTCAAAAGATTGATTCTCAGCTTATTGAATGATTAAGAGTAAGTTACAATAAAAAGGGGTTTCATTTACTATCAGTATATTTAATTTGTTTTCCTTGAGCACATTTTGACATTAATATAGTTAACATAATAGAAAATAAAAAAACAAGATAACCAGGAAGATAAAACAATGTATCCTTGTATATTCCGTAATATTCTGCGTACTTCAAAATATACTTACAACAAGTGATAGTAGTAGCTTTTGATTTTCTAACTTTGGTTTCACTGTTTGAAATCTTCTCATAAAAATCTTTTCTTGTTGTTTTCAAAACTTTTATCTTTCTAATAACAGGTTTCTTGAATACCTTTATATCACTCAATTTTGGCTTTTTGAATTTATTTTTTGTAGCCTCAATAAGCGGGACATAATCATCATCGTCATCATCATCATTAAATACATTATCTTCATCGTCCAAGTACTGTGAATGCACACTGAACTAATAATAATTTTAAGTATTTGGTTAGTACTAACAGTTCTACAATTCCAGTTAGAATGTGACTGTAATATCTTAATTCAGGAAAAATATTCACACATTATTATGTACATAAATAAAATGAATTAAAATAAAAACATTTGTAATAGTAAATATATTCATATTCAACAATTCATACCAAATAAAGGTAAATAACTTATGTAAAATTGTTTTAATTATCTTACCTCTCTATCCTTAAAGTGTGAGTTTGGTTTAATATCTGTTTTTGAATTGTCTGTGCATCCTTCTACTTTTCTTATCACAGTGTTGGCAATAACTAAATTATTAGTTTCCATGTTACCCAGTGGACTTGTTATATTAGGATCCAGGACATCTATTTCTACCTCCCATTTTGGTTCAGCTTTAATATTTGATAGAGGGCCTATCTCACTTTTAATGTCAGTAAAGGAATCAAATAAAATCTTCTTGGTTGGCACCATTTCACTAGCTTTCATTAGTAATTTTCTTAATTTGACATCTGACCTGATGAACAAAAGATAGTCAGTTTTTTTGTAAAGCAATTCACACTTTTTAAATAGAAATTCAATTTATCACACAAGGTACTGCTGCTGTCACTTTTATCCAAATTGGTTGTGTAAGGCTGACAAAATCTTTATAAGTACTGAATTGATGTAGTTGTTTTCTGCAAACATTGAAAACACAATAACAATTCCTAAAATTCTCTACTGCTTCAATGGAATTGATATTTTGTCTATTTATTTTAGCACCTAATTACTACTTATATACTTATATAAAATATAAAAGAAGTATAAAACCAACTATTATGGATAATACCAGATGATTAATAGTAATAGACTTATTTTTTAACTGTATTCAAACATAACTATTACCTTTCAGCGACTGTTTTCAATAGATACGCTTTTTCTAGTACAACGCAACATTTGGAACATATCTTTTCTGGCAAACCATCATTGGAACAAACCTGAAAAACAACAGATATTTACTCGTTTTGGTATCTTTTGAATGACCATTGTAAATTATAGTTTTGGGAAAATCTAAATTTAGTGTTAATTTCGTAAAATACTAACCTTTACGTCTGCGATTGCAGTTAACATTTCAGCATAATTACCAGACAACTTATATTTAAAAAGCGGACACAAAGGTTTTTTGGTCGTTAAGCATATACGGCAAGATGTCAGTTCAATTTTTGAAATGCTTTCCTCCATTTTTCAAAACATCAGTGATGAACCACCAAAATCAAATAATGGGCACGGCAGTACAGCACAGCACAATATCAGTTTATGTCAGATATCTGATAGTGATGTCTCACACTTATAATTGCTGCAGCAACAACCCTATTCTAATACTACAACTCTAATCTGGTTTGAACAGATTGCAGAACAAGAAAGCAACTGTACACACAAGATAAAAACATAAGATGTAACAAATTATCACAACACGCTGTATTCACAAGCAAATTTTCGCCATATTTCATTCCATTCCTTGGCTTGGTTTGTCAATGCTGACATTGACAATCTGATTTGTCGTTGTTCATTTGATTGTGTTTTACTATCGATTTGGATGTGTATTCGATTAAGTCAATTAATGTAATAGAAATTTTGTACATTTTATGCAAACGCTGTGTTTCCATTTACATTAATGACGATGACAAGGTCAATGGATTTGTGAAAGGAACGCTTAAATTCGTTTGATATTTTTAGATGTCACGTCATTATTGTGAGATCATTCAAGTATTTTGTTTAAAGCACTGAAGGGAGGTGTGGGGAGCGACAGGGTTAGGTATTTAGTTTAGTTAGTATGCAAATGTTCATGATTAATTGACCTGTCCGTTCGGTATTCTTCAATTAAAATAAAATTGTTTGAAGCAAACCTAGATTTTTCGAGCTTCGTGTACGATCATAGATAAGTAGTAATATATAAGATACACGATAAGATTTGTACGATATAAAGTGCATATTTAAGAATTGAATTTATGATACGTAGTTAATAAGTTTAATAACTATTAATTTTTTTTTAAATCCAGAGATAGACACTGTCACGTTAGTTGTCAATGCTGTGCTGTCATGTTGTCAAATTCACACAATATTAAATGTCTTTGCTAAAAGTCAGGAAGGAATCGAAAGAAGTTGCTTATTTTTGATCTGTACCATGCTTTACTTTTTATTTAGAATTAGAAAATTTTAATGCTATTTTTTTAAGTCCAACATCTTATAACCGATTTTAGTTGGTATTTTAAAAATGTTATAATGGCCAACTTTGAGAATAGATTAGGTCGAAGAAAAGGTAAGTAAATATTAGATCTTTTCTCGACGGTTGTGCCTAAATAATACTATTTACAGTTTTTTATCATTGTGATACATTATAAAATACTGTTGCTGCATTTGTTTTTGAGACTCTTATAAATGTTAGACTTAGTTATAAATGAATGTTGAATCAATACATTACAGGTAAACATGGTGGTGATTTATATAGGTTAGACACTAAAAATAAAACACCTGAAGAGAATGTTAGGGAAATTATCGAAGGATTGTACTTGAAGAAAGCATCTAATATTGAAGCTTCACCAAGCCACAAAAATGCAGGAACAGAATTGAGGCTAGGCATGAGGCCTATGTCTAGAAATGGTACTGACAGCCACAGGTTGTCTTACTTAAATGCTTTAGTAATGCTACTCTGTAAGGAAGATAGAAACAATTTGGGTTTTACATCTGATGAGTTGATGACATGGTAAGTAATTAACACTTATTTATTCTAAGATATCAATACCTTTTGTAAGCACTATAAATTTTGAAGAAAAAAGGAAAGATTCCAAATACGAATGAAAATCTTTTTGGCTTCTATAGTTAGACTTTAAAATGACTTTCATAAAAATAATGTGTTTTTAAAATTGGAGTAATTTTAATTTAATTTATAAAATTACAGTACCCGTACATTGCACCTATTTCATGTAATCTCATACCAAGAAGTATTCAACTGTGAAGTACTCACTTACATAAATTTTGTGTAATGTGTGTGTAATAATAATGATGACTTAAAATTATTCGGTGAATAAACATCATATTATTATTTGTCACTTCAACTTTACATTCTGATTTTAGGGATCTACCTGCTTTGTAATAAAATTTTCAGGATAATAATTAAATATTTGTTGACTGCTATTTATTATTAAACCATGTATTATATCAAGGTCTGAATTAATTTATTATTACAATGAACATTATCTATATCTATTACTTACTAATATGTGAGTGATAAAATCTCAGTGAATAAATTGTATTTGTTTTTTCATCCTTTTATTGGTCCACTGGTGGACCGGGTCCCCTCTCACAGTGACAGGGTTTTAGGCCATAGTCTACCACATTGGCCAAGTGCGGACTTCACATACCTCAGTAAATATGATATACTTAATAACGTGTCTAAGGTGTGCAGGTTTCCTCATGATGTTTTATTGTATTTGCGGCTTGACTATTTTCCAAACTGTCCTAGGTGGGATTAGTACTAATACTTATTAGTTACCATTATATCTATTCGATGTTGTTAAGCAATGATGAAGGTATCTAATAAAGTTAAGCAATTGTTATTTAATTACAAAGACTGATCAACTGCTACACTTGAACTTGTGAGTAGAAAAGCATGGGATTAATTTTATCACTGGTTATCCATTCAAGAGCAACAGTATTCACCGTGGCCTCAATGTAGATTGCCATGTCAGTACTGGAGCATTACATATCACTACATGACACTTAATCAACATTTTCTTTATTTTAAAGTATTCGTGTGAGCCTAATTGATGAATCTATGGTAATAAGAGCAGCTGCCTTAAGAGTTCTACGATATTTAATTAAAACCGAGAGTGATGTTGCTACATTTAATATTTTGAAGTTGGCATATCTTGTTACAAGGTAAGTAGTATATTGGTCAATACTGTAACTCTCACATATCTCGTAGATCACTTAACAGTCACTTTAATGAGTTTTTCATCTCTGATATTGTACAATGTTGTGAATATAAAAATTATCTAGAAAAAATTTGATGATGTAAATTCAATGAGTCATTCAGTGAGTTGTGCGGGAGTGATCAGTTATTTAAAATTCACATCAACTGAGAAATTGAATTCCAATAGCAGCAGAGACTGATATATATACTAGTGTGCTCTATGC
Organism: Agara belti belti; assembly: GCA_018245935.1. Lineage (NCBI taxonomy): Eukaryota > Metazoa > Arthropoda > Insecta > Lepidoptera > Hesperiidae > Agara > Agara belti. The sequence continues at coordinate 5,073 of DWEM01003087.1, read as the reverse complement.
CTTTTGGTAATAAGCATGAGTTGAAACTTATTTTAAAAAAAATCTGTAATTTTAAGGTCAATGGATTTAATGCTTCGAAATGAAGAGGAGAGAGCTCAAGCTTTACGGGTGGTTAGGCGGATTATAGCAGTTGTTGGTCCTGGAGAGCAATCACTCCGACGGCACCATACTGTCTATATTGACAAAGGTTTGCTGCGATGCTTGGCAGCCGTTGCGTGTTCAGGTAGTGAAGGTGATGGCAGCGGTGACAGGTTGTCCAGACCTGCCATAGCAACATTAGCAGAGATATGTAAGTAAAATTATATTATATTACTAAAGAAATATATTTTTCACTTTGTCAGAATTATTATTGTCTGATATGACCAGATTTCAATTGAAAATATGTAGAAAGTGCAAATACTATTTATTTGGTAGGGATCTATCACAGAAATTAGATTTTTGTCATAACTCACTTATGCATTCACACTATTCTATTATAAAAACAAAGAAAATAGTGGATATATAATTCAGTATGAGTTATATTATGTAATATTATTATAACAAAAAAGAATAAGTAACTTATGTGCATAATACCAACCTCAATTGCTTTTTCTCTTGGATTAAATTGCATCAATGCCAACATATATTCCCCAGCTGCTTTAAATAATATTTTTGATAGAAATGAGCAATATTGAGTGCTAAACCAGCGCTTTGAGTTAAATTTAATATCAGTTAATTTATGTTAATTTGAATTTAGTTAAGAAGTATTAATGCTACTATCTTAAATTTATGCATTGGATCAATCAATATGGATTACTCTTATTCTAAAGAACTCCAAGAAATGAGTTTTATGAATCCACATTTATATTAATATACTATATATTTCGTCTTTGTCTTTAAAATGCAATTCTGCTTGTTCATTTTATCAACAGTACCCGGTATTCCTACACTTGTGACCCATATTTAAGTATGCAATGTTATAAGTGTTAGACATATTATGTCTAACGGCAGCAGCTTAATTAATAAACTGTATTCATAAATTAATGAACGGTATACGGTGTCAGTAAATAAAATATTTGTCTTGCGGCTTATAATTGAGTTTTGTTTACAGGTGTCATAAATCCAGATTTGTTTATCAAATGTGGTGGTGTGACAGTAGTGACTCGTCAACTAGCAGTGTGTCCAACGCCGCGTATGGCTGAAGCGTTATGTGGTGTTCTCTTACACACGCTCAACGACCCAGCATCACGAATCGCCGCTCGGATAGATCTCACCTGCCTTAATTCGCCCTATTGTGATTTTCATTTTCGTCATGCCGGGGCAGACAGCAGCCGGTTAGTAATTAGATATAGTAATGAGTAATCATAAAGACAATGAATTCAGTTCACAACTCCGTTACAAGTAATAGTAATATTTGTAAAAAAAAATTTACAAGTGCACGATGTTATTTTCTTATTAGCTGCTCTAAATACATATAACATATTGTCTATAAAAGTAGCCTAACTTATTATTCATAACAACAACTATTTGTCAGTGAAAATACTGATTTCTATTCTTTTGATATTACAAAAAAAGACTGCAATTTTATTTATATTTTATCTAATCATCATGTAAATTCGAATTTATTTTTTTACGTACAACATTGTAGGGATGAACGTGAAATGCGATTCACGTGTAGTAGGCTAGCACTTCTGTGCGTGTTGCGCAGCTGGCCCGGATTATTGCATTTCTGCCATCCGCGCAGTACGGGCGGACTTCGCGCTCTAGTCAGGGCACTTTCGCTTCCAAGGCTAGAGGTCCGAGTGAGTATATGTTTTTTGCGTATTTTTGTTCCAGATTATTGATTTTTTTAAAATGTATTCTCATACATATTTATTTATTTTTTACAGAAAGCCATTTTAGATTTACTGTACGAATTAGTAGGACTACCCCAACCGGAGTGGACAGATGAGATTTCGGTGGCTCTGGATGCCGTGGATCCCTCGGATTTCCAGGATTCGTGGAGGTTGAATGAAGGGTTCGTAGCCGCCGAAGGTGTGGCAATTCTCCCACATCTTAGTGCCACAGGGCCTGATATTATGGAAATTCATCTTGCTCTATTACTTCAGTGTTTCTTAGAGGCGAGTTTCCAATGGCTAAGCATAATTTTATCAGTGTTATTGTGTCATTGTTAATAATTCATGTTGTATTCCAGGCTGGCTTATTAGATGGTCTGGCTGAAGTGATAGTAACGAGTGATACGTTTATATCGGTACGAGCGACTGTATTATTAGGACAACTGTTGCATTTGATACACCTGCTCCTGCCTCCTCAAATATGTAGTATAACTCCGGCACTACCTTCGTTAATATCTCAAGCGTCAGAAGGCAAACCTCAAGCTTTGGCCGCGGTTGCAGCCTTGCGCAGGCTTCACTCCATGTTGGAAGCTCGACCGGCAAGCAACAGCCTTTTCCTAGATCACATTGTTCAGTATTGTAGTGGTGCATTTAAAATCAAAGCGGAAGACACTTCTAAGAGTCGGAAAGAGAAGGATAATGCCAGTATTGCGAAACCGAAATTGAACGACCTCATCCTTCACAAGGACAACAGTTTGGAATTTTTAGACGAAATTGACACAGAATACGAGCCAAAGCAGAGGCACAGCGTCGGCTCGCGTGCGGACGTACCGACCAGGAATGTGAGCGCGTTAGTAAAGAGTAAGAGTGTGACTTCTAGGACTAGTGCCGCAGTTTGCAAAGTGTTCAGTCTATTCGAACGCGACAGCGACAGCCTCATTAGATCTACGCTAGTGATGCAGAACAAGGATGGCAACACGTGGAACTGGGAAATAATACGAACAATTTTGAAGGTGTGCAATTTTTCATGAAACCAAATTATTATCCATTTCAACAAGCATTCACAATTGTTGAACAAATTGCAATTTTCCTTCTAGGAAACGGACGGCTTACCTCTATTGAACTTGAACGATAGCGGACATAAGGCGTGGGCCGGTAGAATAATTAATTACTTGAAGCCGTCGTCCAATAAGTATTCGCATACAGATTTGTCGAGCACTTGTCACGGACATTCGGCCACGCGAGCCGGTTGCCAGCTAATTAGGCACCTGCTGCGTCACAACGACGTAAGTTTATCATAATCGTTTTTCTCTTTATTTGTTATACAAATATGTAGCTTTTACTTTTGAAATGGCGTAAAAATTAAAATTACACTAGTCACGCAAATAAGCCGCGAATTTAGTTGTAGAATACCGTTGACTTGTCAAATGTCAAAACGATATATGCGCGGGCGTCTTTGAGTCCCACTGTCGTTTGCTCGTATTGGGTGTCGGCAGTATTCGGTTACGACGAGGTGTCGATTGTGGCAGGCCGATTCTCAAAAGCTGCTGGAGGATCTGTTCAGCGACGTGAGCCGACAGATCGAGGCCATCGAGACGGGCCGCAAGGCGCACGAGTGCCTGTTCAGTCCGCAGCACATGTGCAACACCATGTGCCAGATGTACTTCCTGTTCATCGGCCAGCTGTGCCACTGCCGCGCCGGCTTCCGATTGTTCAAACAAACCAAACTCTATGAAAAGTAAGTATATGAATTGTTTCTCATTATCCGAATATTTTTTGTGAAACGCATTGCTAAAGAGACGTGTGCGATGCAATTTTAAGTTGCAGGTAATAATTGTTATTTCCGTGTTTTCGTAGTGTTATTTTAAAGTTATATTGTTCTGTAATTTTGTTAGTTACCCAGATGAACAATAAATTAAATGAAAAATAATGAACTATTGCAAAAAATCTGAAACTGCATGTGTTTATATTGTTCCAGTCTCCTTGAATTATCCACAAAAACGCACCATAGCTGCTATGTTAAATTAGTTATATCGAGCTTGGATTATACGATAGACTCGAGCCCGCGCGATATTCTTGCTAAAACACTTACGTGCAATATTCAAGCTTCGAGGTTATACGCCACGCAGTTTCTAAATGTATTATTGAGGGCATCGCGTAAATCTCGAGAACTAGTACGTAAAAAGTCCAAGTTGAAGAAGAATATTGTACAAGAAAATTGGAAGTTCTGCCATAAAGACGAAGGTGATTTGGCCGATTCCCTGGATATGGACACGTGGATATTACAGATGTTGGTCGGCCAAGTCAAAGACGAGTCAAAAGCGATCGCTAAGTGTGCTCTCTCCATTCTTGAAGAAGCGTATAGTGTTCCTGTAAGTATTGCTTTGTCAAAAAAAAGGCGTTACAGTAGTTTGTATATTAATTGTACGTTTTTAATATATTTCTTGCTGTATTCAAAATAATAAAAAGCCACGACACAAAAACAAGTGGTTATTGTAAGGTTTCTAAAAGTCCATGAATATTTTATGTATGTGTACAAACGTCTTTTTACGTTCCGTATTGTCTGTTTATAGGTTTTTCTAGAAAAAATGATAACAATGAGGGACGGGCTCGCTCGAAATTGTAGACTGGACAAGAACGCGGAACCGGCCACGTATGACTTTTCAATAGTCGGTGATCGTGGGTACCTTCTGTGGTTGTGTCTCGAAGTGGCGGCTACGCGGCAATCGCCCGATTCGAAATGTATTGGTTTTTTGAAGAAACATTTGGACTACTGGGCAAAATTTTATAACTATAGGTAAGTGTTATGAATTTATAAAAATGGTCTTTTCCTCTGTTGTTTTCGTGTCTCGTTGACTTCAAGTAGTAAGGAAGGAAACGCAAAGGTGGTGGCCTTAGAGGGTAGCGAGCAGGGCGACCGCTCAGAAATTTGCTCTTGAAGAAAAGAGTTGATATTTGAAACTTTATTATATCCTTATAGATATTGGTTGTAAAAAATAAATTTAAGTTTGATATACAAGGCAATATTAATTAGTTCGTGTCGTGCACGTCACATAATATTTAGTGCAATTGTATGCGTGTTTTCACATTGTGGTGTTCGGCAGGTACGTGCGGCTGGTGGAGGCGGGCGTGCACGAGGCGCTGGCCGTGGGCGAGGGCGCGCGACGAGCCCGCGCGCTGCGCCGCTCGGCGCGCCCGCCGCCGCACGTGCTTGCTGCGCTCGCCGCGCTGCTGGCGCCGCCCGCGCCCCCCGCGCCCT
>DWEM01003086.1:0-11160 GCA_018245935.1 Agara belti belti | reverse complement strand
CTGAGAATCGGCCAACATCTATTTTTCATACCCCTTAGTGATAAGGGTTGTCCACCCTTAACATTGTTTGTTGGGCGATACGAAGTTCGCCGGGTCAGCTAGTATTTAATAAATTGTTACACAATGGGATCACAAACAAAACGTACATAACAGAAATTATGTATCTACAACAATTTTGCTTTTCCATTTTCATATGTGAAAGTCCACGACTAATTTCGACGTAAACTAAGACGCGTTGCAATTGTGTATGGTGCACGGCGTAGTTGATTACTCCGCGCCACGCGACGGATGCGAACGTATCCGACAACGAGCGCGTTCTCATCCGACCGCGAAGTTGCGAACGGACAACCGTGACGCGCGCCGCTGCATACGTTGATCGCTTTCAGGGCGTTAATTGCAAAGAATGGACGCACTACTAGGTTGCTAGGATCAGGAGATTGATTGTCGATTCCTGGCTAGAGTAACGTTTTTTTCCGCCTCCCGTTTGTCTGTGTATTTTAATTCCAATTCCGACGTAATCAAAGATACCCCTTTTGAAACGAAATATTTTATTTCCATGCAATTGGAAACAGTCGACTTATTTGGTGTAAAACTTGTTTATTTTGGCTTGTAAGTACTCTACAATCACATCGTGGACGGATATCAGGAACGAATGTTATTAACTTATTATATTTAGTTGAAATGGCGCAGTGTACTCGACCGTGTCTAGTTTATTGCGTGAACGTCAGATGCTGACGTGGGATTATCTAGAAAGCTATATTTATATGTTATAATTTATACATTTCAAATGTTATGTTATATCTAATATTACACCAATGCATTAGTCATTCTAAAGAGTAAATAAATAAATAAAAATGTAATTTAGATTAACAAAACTATTAAATTAAAGTTTTAACACCTCGAACAGATCCTATTTTCATATGATGTTTTTACTGCGACAAAATATATAACAACTAATGATATTATGATGACGTAATTGGTCCCTCGTGAAACTTGGAAATAACGTGATAGTCATAGTTTCATTTCGAAATTTCGAAGGCGGGCTTCAATCAAACATGCAGAGCATTGGTCCCCGTGGTGTTGATATCTCAATTACTCTGTTATTGTAAAACCTTATCGACATGAAAATGTTCAAACAGCACAATACTGTTGTAATATTCACATTTATATTTGATGACGTCATCAGTTTCATTCCAGTAGCGGAGAACGCGCGTCACACTCCACGGCATACTGCTTACTGCGCAAATGTTTTCGCTGATGCAAATTGTCTACGAAACAGCTGCACATATTATCGTAGTTTGTATTAAGAACGGTTGTGGCACGAAATTTCTGGAAAAATTATGTCCTTTCAAGGGAATAGGGTAAGGTTAGGTATATGTACACTCAGTTATTCAAATATATATAAACAAATAGAACTTCATGTTTATTCTATTAGTTGCAATATTGCTATTTAATAGCTAACGTACTACATAAGTTTCGACGACCCAAATCGTGATTTGGGCCCCAACTTTCCGCTAATTACTATTTAATAAACTAATTAATAATCAAAATTCATTAAGAGGTCCAAAAAGCAAGCTAAAATGTAATCTTAATAATAACATATCAAATTTCATCAGCCACTCAAATTAAATTCTTTGCCGTGATATTTTTCACGGCATACTTATTATCTTTATTAAAATACAGCCACATCGCGGACTATGAACCGCCGTATAATATTAAAATGTTATAAATATTCCGCCAACGTAAAGTTTCCAAATGAAATATAAATTCGCGGGAAATAAAAATATTTTATACCCCAACGTTTTCAATTATGACTTTACGGCCGCATTAAAAAACAAAGAACGATTCCGTTCACTTCCGACTACCTAAGTTTACTTTACCGATTCAAGAAAAATATACGTACTCGCAGTTGAAGCGGGCTTTTAATTAAAACTGCTGCGGCTTACTCTATAAGCACCAGCAGCGGTCCTTTGCCGCGGGTTTACATAGTACGTAGCACTGGCCGAGATCGTAGCCGACTTTGCCGCTACAGGAACGCCACTCGTCCATTTACAGGTGTTCGATGTATAGACAGCAAGATACACCAATACACGAACATATTAATTTCCCGTTTAACGGACAATAATTCTAACTGTGATGTAATATGGATATAAACGATATGCATTCAAAAATAATTTTCAGTGATTTAAAGCGAAAATTAAGAAATAACGTAAGGTATTCCATTAGGATTTTTCAATATTGAATATAATAATATTGTAAATGAAGCCTTAATGAATAACTCTTTCTGAATATGTACGTACAATACTAATAAAAAAAAACTAAATGACTGTATAAGTAACAAAGTTAATTGTATTTTGGATGGCTTGAACATCTTTATTCCGTTCGTAAGAGACTACAGAGAATAGAATAGCACCCGTGGCGCTTCCAGATTAGTTCTTAAGGGCACTTATGCATCCAATAACTTTCGCCCTTACATTTTAGTGTTATTTAATTTAAGTATCAAACGCGATCATTTATAACAACGAAACACTTCAAAAAAACTCTACTTTATTTTTAATGGAAATCGAATAAATTGACCTAAATTGTCGCATTTTATATTTGAACGACACACGAAAATCGTGTTTCCCAGAAACGTTTGACCGAGCTAAATTTTAATAGCATTAACGAGGGCAAAATATTATTTAGTCTTAAAATTTTATTTGTAAAGCTTGTTCGTTATTTCGCTGAGAATAAAAACGCAATTTCAAACCGCCGAGGTTAACAAAAGGTGCAGTTTTAAGCGCGGCCGCACTCGTCGCTGGAATTACTATGGCTTTAATGGCAGGATCTTTCAAAAATACCGAGCTTCAGTCCCCTAAACAATGCAGCTTGTAATGCATTTCATTAATGGACTTTAAGCTGGATTATACGTGTACGTGTAAATATACGCAGAAAATTTTAAAGGAAGATTTTCAAATGCGATGCAAGTATTTCAAACGAGTTTCCAGCGTTGTGATTCTTTATTCAAATTTATTCGTTTTTAACAATAATATCCAGCGCTCGTAGCCCTGACACATATCTAACTGACAGTTGGATGGGTGATGTTTAGTGTATAATTTTCTCAGGCATTTTCGTGCTTTGAAAGGGATATAAAATTGTCATATTCAGCTGTAATCGTTAAACCTCGTAGGAGATTTTAAAGTTGTTTTAAAAGCATCCGACCGATGTGTCGGCTACTATCCGCATCTTCGCCAATTTGCGAGCGGGGAAGGAAGAGGGGGGGGGGGATAAATAGCAAGTATTATTAAACCTAACTTTTATTATTGCTATTAAAGAAGCTGTGCAAAATATTATCCATATATTTATAATCTAATTGCACGCTTAATAGATCATTTAGCACCCCGAAACAGTACAAATGTTCATGGACAGATATGTATATTGGTCTTGGTTGAAGAGTTTACAAACCACTGGACGTACGGGTGCTGCCACTGTATTTACTGCAGAAGTTTCTATCGAACAAACTTTATACAGTTTGTTTTGTGATATTCTCGAATGCGTGGCGCAAATAATAACTCAACTAGAAGAAGTCGCGCCTCTCGGGACTCCATAAACACAATTATACGGGATCACTGCGGTCGCGCTGAATAATTTACACCAAGTTCGCAAAGTGAGTGTTGAGCTCAATACTCGCGATTGAACGTAATGTAGATCCCAACTATTCGTTACTAAGCGAAATGTACCACATCTACGCTTAATATTGCGAACGATAAATGATCCCGGCATCAATGATGAATAAATATTCTCTGTTATACTTTAAAGTAATGTTTTATACAAATTAATGACATTGAGAACATGAAACTAAAAGCTATTACCTGTTGACAAGTTCGTAGGTCAGATAGAGTGACTTTGTAGTGCTGGTCCCAGGTCTTTCCTAATGAGGAGAATATATGACGTCATATAAATTTATGACTTACATATTCTTGTTTTGTTACAAGGAGGGAGGGGGAGTACATTTAATTCAAATTCAAATTCAAATTCAAATTGTTTTATTCATTATAAGGTACATTGAAAGATATTAAATGTATTAAAAGACAACTTCCATAACTGATTCTTTATTCAGCCAATCCCCGGTTGTCAAGGCAACCCCAAACAACCTACAGATATCAAATATACATCATTTTCACATAATTATCTTTTATAAGACCGATATGATAAAATTTTGATACAGTGATACGTCGGAGTTACATTATCCACCCACGCGGCCAACAAGGCAATATCCACTTCATAAAAGTACTTACTTCCCGTATAATTTCAGTGATTACGTCAACGCTTCATGGAACGCAAATAGAGTTTAATACATATTATATTGTTTCTACACTCGTTCAAACACGAGACTCCGCGATGTCTGTCTGTCACTCATGTACACGAGCAGGGTTGTTACTTCTCTTAAATAAATATTATATAATATTTCACGAACACATTAGATTAAAGAATCTCGTACTGTCGCATAAATTATAGCCGATAATATACTAAAACTTCTGAGTAGCGCATTTTATAGTTTTATATACATACATATATACAGATATACGTTTTCCTAACGTAGAGGAGACATTCGTGTCTGTCAGTGGAACGTTAATAAGCAGCCGGCCAATAAGGAGAGCTTAAATAATTAAATTTTATTTCAACTACAGTGCTGTCAACCCTACTCGTGTACCCTTGAACTCGACCAGGGAACGTTGCTCTCGGCGACAATGCAACGTGCCAAATCACTTATTATATTTTAAGACTATTAAAGCACGGTTGAATGTATTATTAATTTTATGAAATACACGACCTCTATTCAGGCGTCAAAATTCGTTTTAACATACGTCACCTTGAATTTATTAAGCTGCTGTTTGTTACGACTGCGTTCACATTAACGTCACGTTGAATTAATAGTTAATTATAATAAATTACTGTACTTGAACACAACCGTATATCCGTAAAATAAAAATGTATATTACAGCGTCTTAATAATAAAGTATGCCATTTTAAAAGACAGTTGTTCATAAAAATGCTAAGATTTTAAGATTTTCGGAACGAATGAGTTCCACAGTTAATGTTGATGACATAAAAGGATTCATTCCCGTCGTAAATTTGCTTACGTAAGGTTTCTGCAGATTCTTCGTAGCTAGCGGAACATTTTTGTTATATGAAAAATATTTAAAATGTTTTATTTTTGCAAGAAAATATGTAGGATCTCAGTGATACTTACTTTTAAAATCAAATCTACAAAAACACGAGTTTAATAGTCCTACTAAAATCGATCTTTCCGAGTTAACCTTAGCGCTGTAGTAAACCAATAAGGTTGGCTTGTGTTCAAGGTTTTCCTGGCACAATTTTTACGTTATCATTAAGTGTCATTAGCGAAGTAGGTATTTGTTTCTCTAGTTCACAGTATGCAATTATATCTACATACTTCGTATTTAATAATACATCAAGGAATAGCGGTACTTACTATAGCTTTCACACGAGAAAACACAAATGTACTAATCATCACAGATAAAAACAAAAAATCGTGTATTACTTTGACAGTTGACAGCTTGAGCTCCGCTAATCAGTTTAATTCGAATGTTGCTAAAAAATCTCATGTTTTAATCTCCAAACAAGTTTTCATTTCTGATATAATTAAAAAAGCACTTCGCTTTTATACGGCTATTGATGATGAAGAATCTTTTAAATAAAAAATGTAGTCAGAAATTTTATTGAGGATTCTCGATTTTTATCTTCGTTCAGATAAATAACTTACCCGTTAGTACTGGTTAGATGTAGACGAGATCCGATGGGAAAAAAAATATAAACGTATTTGTATTTACTTTATTTCTTTTACAACGTTTAATTCATATAACAATTCTTGGTTCCGTTTTTTGAAGTATAAGTCTGTATCGAACAGGTCATTTGATATTCGATAATACATAGCAGTAAATGAAATAAATAATTGTCGTGTTCATCTAAACTTTCTGTAACATTTTACATTAGATACAGTTCTGGATCGAACTATTTCTAATCAATATACATCTATTATAATGATCAATAATTTCGCCCACCGATGTCCACTGCTGGACATAACTCGAAACATCCCCAAAACCATTGTCCTCTGCTTTTTGGATACTTTATTTCCGGTAGCCCTTTCATCCGACATTGTTCTTCGAATTAGCATACTGAAGCACTGAGCACGCCATGTAGCCGGAACAAGCAAGTCGTCGGAGCAAAAGGGCTCTCGAGAGGCAACCTTTGTTACTTACTAGCATATAATTACTTAAAACTTCTTTACAAGTTCTTTCTTTTCGACAAGCGACAAAGTTGTCAGGCCTGCTATACCCTTATCAAACTTACTTTCACGAAGTTACCGAGTATTTTCCCTTTTATTGATCTTTTATAGGGTCGAAGGGTACAGCTAAAATGAATGGGGATAATCTTTTAGAAGGAATGGAATGGAAAACGTGTTTTTATATTTAAACTACATACTTTGTGTTAAGGAATTAAAATTTAAAGGTTTGAATTAAGAACGAAACAAAATATTAGAATTATCTGCTCGTATCTGACAGCTCTTTTCAAATTATAGCTATCCATACTAATATTATAAATGCGAATAGTATAAGAAAAAACATCACCTTTATTTTATAAATATAAATACCTTTACACATTAGAAAATGAAAAGAAAAAAATAACCGTCAGATTTGAAAGCAAACTTTTGCTTTTCTGAATTGAGAGAGATTACATTTTACAATGTTGGTTTTTCAACAGTTTATTTACGAAATTCAGCGTAACTATTTCTCTTGAATACTGACAGATACTGTTACTTAAGTTCGCAAGCTATGTCACCGCCGAAATAGCTCAGTTGGGAGAGCGTTAGACTGAAGATCTAAAGGTCCCTGGTTCGATCCCGGGTTTCGGCATCGATATTTCAATATTGAAGATTTTTTTTATTATTCATACAATTTTTTTACATTTATTTTGCAATTTTATAAAAAAAAAACAATTTTTTTTTGTGTAAAGTTGTGGTAACTTAAAAACGAAGTTTATTTTAACAAAAAATACTCCTTTACCAAGAACCCTCGGCTGCGGTCTAACACGGAATGTGAATCAGAAACACAAATCACTAACTAGCATATTCACTTTTTCATTACAATAAAACAATAATAATAATAAAATATTGAAATCCATCCATTTTCCTCTGAAGCTAAGCGCAGTACTTTAGTTCGCTAAGGATCAAATGAATTTATTATGAACGAATCAAAGACAGGTGTCGCGTGCGTGGGCCGGGAATCGAAGCCCAAGTAGGCGTGATGTATGCACGGATCTATACATATAAATAAAATTTGTGTGTCTGTTTTTAATATTATAATAGCCGCTTTTTATGAAATACATATGTATGTACACACGGTACATATACCAAAATAACATTTTTTACAATTTTTGCCTGTCTGTCTTTCTGTTTGTTCCGGCTAATCTCTGGAGCGGCTGGAACGATTTTGACGGGACTTTCACTGGCAGATAGCTAATGTAATAAGGAGTAACTTAGGCCACTTTTATTTCAATTTAAATTTAAACGCGAACGAAGTCGCGGATACATCTAGTTACTTTTATATTTCATACTAATACTACGTAGTTACAACTTTATACGTACTAAATGACTGCTGACGATTTTAATCTTTCCAACGTTATAATGCGGAAATACTGCCGCTGCATCTATTTCCGCTGTGTTCCGGTTTGAAGGTTGCGGGAGATTGTTGCAAAGATAATTTTGGCTTAACGTCTAACTGCTTAGTGGTAGAACGTAATCCAGAACTTTTACAGGATATCTTTAGATCCACTATATAGATACTGATAATGTTTATGTACCATACTGATTGAATTATAAAAAAAAAACATTATTATCGTCTACTTCACGCCAGAATTGCATACCTCCGGGGTAAGATATAAAATGTAAATCATTGCATTTAAACATTTTATAAAAAGTTATATTACACAAATATAATTGGAAGGGATAACAATATCCCCAACCTAATTGGTACTCCGAACAGTATGAAAGTTTATCTTAAGTAAGAGAAGTGAACTAGCAACTCATCAAATGCAGTGCCCGGGATAAGACTCCGAGTTGTTAACCTTCGTCAGTGCCTTTGACACCTGTCACTGACGCTAGCGACCTCTATTTAGCCTAATTTACAAGTGATTCTACCGCTATTACGCTCACGAGCCCCAAGTGGGGACGGTCCACTGTTCTTTTGAGACCTTTAAATCCCTATACATTTTTAAATCGCTCTTTGCTAGTCGCTCGCGTATTTTATGTCGCTTTATCGAACTAAGCAGTTGTAGTAAATAATGTTGGCTTTGTCGAAATACTAATTGAATGAATTCTCCAAAAATATGTTATGTTGCATTACGAAGATCCAAGTACTCATTGTTATATACGAGCGTAGTAAATTGTACGCTTGTGTTCGTTTCTGTTGCGTGGTTTCAATGTTCATTAATTTTAATTAGCTTTGTCATCATTATAAAGAAACTTTATATTGTAGGGTTATAAATTCTAATTACGTAATATCTCTCCGCGATATGTTAAGGAGTGTAGTTAATAATATCCCAATTAAAGTCTTATTAAACTGGGTACATTTACCCTCCGTGTAATAATCTTATGCCGAATATGAATTTGAGTTTAATTTGAATACTCCAGTAATAATTACACACATACGTAATTATGTGCTTAGTTCGAGCCACGTGATTATTTCGATAAGCAGCTTACGTACAAGAATACGGCATTGTAAGGAAATATTTAAACACACGTCTAAAATATATCTATTTATATAGTAATTTTAAAATTTCACTTTGAGGATCTAATACAAAATGTATATAAAACAAGTTATTTATCTGTATAGATAAAAAAATTATATATATTCCTAATTTCAAAAACTCACATATAGGTACTTTAAATCATTTATTTATGTAGTTCCCAGCAATATATTATTTAATAAGAAAGAAGCATTGAAAAGTTAGAATAGTTGTACTTCAAATATACAGTGAACAAAGTTAGAAACTAGTCATTTATGTCAAGTCTCAAAACTGTTAGTTATCTATAAATACATCGATTGCTTAACTTTTTTATGTTCTCCAGGTTCTGTGTGCGGTGGCAACTGTTGCGGACGAGGACGAGAAGTCCGCTTGCAGAACGTCCTCCGGGAAAAGGCGGAGGAATCCGTCGCCGCCTCCACCAGGCCTATCGCTGAACTGCTGTTAGCCACGAGAAGGACGCTTCAAGGTTAGCAATACGCACTACGTATTAATAACAAAGTCCGCGAATATATTTAAAAAAAAAAAGTTTCACCCGATTTTATTCGAATTGAAAGCTTCGATACAAATTGGAAAACAAATTTAGCACGTCATTGGATCAACCAAATCCAAACCAAAATTTGGAGTGAACGATAATTGAGCTCTTTGTTACAATAATGAAATACATGCTTATGAATAATTTATTTGTTTCAAAATCCTATTTAGAATTGCAATCAAAAGTTTCTGCATGGTTTGTTACGTTATTATATTGTTTATTGAAGAGTTAAAGAAAATATTTTACAGTATTTACGCACAGAATATCAATCGATAAATAATCACACTGATAAATCGTAAGGGCGTGTGCCGACAGTTTATTTTTCTACCATATTTTGTAAACAGTACCAAATGTTACTTATCACTGGATAAACCCACTCGGACCTATCACAACACGCTTTTGATCCAGGCCTGTCATCGTTAGAAATTATATAATCAAACACGGTTCAGTTTTAATAATAACCACATTGCTTATTTGAAATTAAAGATAATATAGATGTCGACAGTTTGTAGCTGGTACTGTGCCTACTTATATTAAGAGGCTTGGATGCTAATTTAATTAAATGAAATCGAGGGATGTTTAATAACCACTCCTGGGGTTGTCGGGGATTCAGACCACGATTCCAATTAGAAACTTTTTGGGCGACAGAATGTAATTATAAATAATGCACCAATGTCTGTCATATTTGTGTAATATGCAAAACTAATGCATGCATGCATTTCGATGCTCCCTCTACTCTATACAGTCTCATAGCAACAATCGCGCGCCGACCGCAACACGCTCGCTGTTGTAGGGCTGTCACGTTGTTATATATATTTAAAGAACTTAGGCGAGCAACAAATCATTTCGTTAGCTATTTCCTTACGCATAACCGGTACTTAATAAGATCACGCATTACATTGCGGAAATATATCGCATTTAAATGAATGTCATTTCACTTCGACACGATTGTACATAATTTTTTAATAGGTAACATTTGTGTTTTTTATACTCTGTGCTTATACTATGTATTAAAATCATCACTCTATAACATTAAATAGGCGAACAGGAAATTAAGAATTCAGGATCTGTTTATTAATTACAAAAATAATATATGATTAGGTGCGATTTTAATACTGTTGAAATCTAGTTTTATGTAGATTGATCGTTATCAAAACAATTCTAGAAGGCTGAAGAAATTAAGATTAGGGTTGCCACTCAGTGCAATAATAACGACAGCCCTATCAATAACGCAGGTCAGAACAATAAATATCTCACCGAGGGCATGTACTCATTAGTGGACACTTGTTCAATAAGCGAGTTAAGCGCTAGATATGCATATAGCATATACGTGTACAGATAACGCTGAACGTATTGGCATAAACCTATTATGGCAACATTGAGTACAAGTCATTCGTGTACGCAGATGCAGAAATTTTGTGCTTCTGCCATTAAACACTAGACATGCGTTATAGCTAAAGTTGTACAGAACTGAAATAAAAAATCTAGTCAAAATACGCAACTGAGGACAATTCCGCACATAGCCGTCTGATTTCAAATGATGCAACTCAATGCTTGTGTTATGGTAACCGGACAGCTGATAAACATAAATATATACATACTACATTCCCGGACAGAATAAACAAATGCGCTCATCGCACAAATGTTTGTCCTTGGTGGGAGTCGAATCTACGACCTCTGGTTTTGCAGACAGCGTCTCCAACCACTGGACCACGAGGCGAACAACGAATTTGCAAGTGATATTAAACTGCCTCGTTGGTCGAGCGGTTGCTAGCGCGACTGCCGATCGGGAGGTCCTGGGTTCAAATCCCGGGTCGGGT
>DWEM01003085.1:0-11160 GCA_018245935.1 Agara belti belti | reverse complement strand
CACAAATTGTAATAACAACTGCTTCACGGCAGAAATAGGTGTAGCGGTGGTACTTTCGCGGGCGAACCGTATACAGGTTCTATCACCTCCGTTGCTGGTGGACGTAGATTATAAGGGCGCCACATTGAAGGCCATAGATCGCCCCACCCCTAAGATTAAGCTACTACTCGTACTTGCATTTGTTTCTTTAGAGAGGCCAAAGACTCGAGTGTTTTTGTGACCATAACACGCGCAGGTAATCACCTGTAATCTACGGAATACGGTCAAAATAATAAACTCAGGTCGGAGATAATAATGACCGGTGAATATCATACGTAAATATATACAATTATCTTAGATTAAGGAAATAATTTCAACAATTATTATTGTTAAATAGAATTTTAATGTTTTGAAAAATTATAATAAACATAAGGATGCACGATTAAATTTTCACATTTAGATAATTAACTAATAAAAGCGCAGTAATGCCACGATGTTTTTGTATATTTATGAGGATTTATGGTTTTTGTTTAAAGGTTGATTGTACGCCTGTGGCTAGTTTGGGTATCTGAGTCAGTGTAATTGCGCTGGAGTGGTACACTTGAGCGCGACTGTGTGCTATTTTAAGTTTATTTACAGTATCTCTGTACCAGCGTTCTGATAAGTCCGATTTACTTAAGGTGGAAGATCTGGTTCCAGCTAAGGAAATGAATATGTCACCTCTGTTACATACATTTGTACAGGTCTGCGGTATTACCGGCCGGCAGTATACCTATAATCAGCTATACAAACAATCTCAAATCATAGGAGCAAAATTGAGGAAGACTTTTCAAATCAAAGATGGCGACACAGTAGCTATTGTTTTGCCTAACATGCCTGAATATCCTGCAGTCGTACTAGGCGTGCTCGCTGCCGGTGGTGTTGTTTCAACTATGAACCCTGTTTACACAGCTTGTAAGTTCACTGTGCATTAACGCTTTCAAGCTTAGCGCTGTTGAAAGCTTTTAATAAAATGCATTAACGTGTTAAGGTACATAATTTTGCAGATGAACTACAAAACCAGATTTTAATATCTGAACCGAAAGCATTCTTTGTCGATGTCGAAATCGAACCCGTTGTAAAGGAAGCTTTGAGATTAAGCGGGAGAAATGTACCAATAATTACCATCCACTGGAAAAAAGAACTACCGGAAGGCACGAGTAGTTACAAAGAATTAATTGAAGATAGTGATATAGATCTGAGTGTTCTTAAAGAAGTCAGAAAGAAACATGATCATGTGGCTTTCCTACACTACTCCAGTGGTACTACTGGTTTTCCCAAAGGGGTGGAACTCACCCAGAGAAATGTTACAAGCAACTTAAAGCAACAGGAGATTGAGATAAGAATTTATGATCACACTACAGGTGAAGTAATAATTAACCGAGTTAGTAGTGGAACAAAAATAATTCGTAAATTACGAGTAGTCCATCCTGTATCTTAATTTTCAAATTGTGCTGTTATTGTTTTCAGAATACAATCAAGACATTGTGCTCGTTATGTTACCCATGTTCCATACTTATGGCCTTAACGTGGTAATGTTGCAAAATCTATCCGTCGGATTGAAGATTGTCACATTGCCGGGTTTCCAGCCAAAAACCATGATAGATGTCCTGGATAAACATAAAATTAATCACCTTTTTTTGGCACCACCTACAGGTTTCTAACTTAGATGATTTCTGGTGCTACAATTGGACCAATATCTATTTAGCTGCTTTTAAGGAGAAACAGTTGCGACATACTGTTGTAAAATTATTATCATTTTTATAATAACTGTGACCTCATAATAGAGTTCAACACAAAGCACGTTTTCATTGTTAAATTTGTTGTTATTTACTTGCAACAGTGTGTTACTTTCTATAGGCTTAAAGATCCATTTATTTAAAAGTATAATTCAAAATAATTGTATGCCTAAATCTAACTGAAAATTTTTGTTTAGAAATTAAAATTGATTAAGTATTAGTTAAGTGTACAGTTCTTCATTAAATCCTATAGTTAACAATGTGTTCTTAGTGCTCTTCCTGGGATCTTGCCCTCAAATTACGTGTAAACATTTCGAACAGCTGAAGTACGTAATATCTGGAGCGGCCCCGTTACCGCTAACTGATGTTGAAAGACTGAAAGCGAAATTTGTCCAGGTAACGTCCAATTTTGTAATTTCACAGTGTAATGTATCACGTTTCGTCGTAACTTTCTTTTCAAAATTCTCTGATTTCAAAAGAGCCGTAATTGGAGACTTAGCAAAATAATAGTTGTACTAATACAGCACTCAGGGGTCTCGACACGACACGATTGTAATCAATTTCAAAAAGACGTAAAGGTCTTTGGTGCTTAACTTAACTATGACTGTAAGTCTTCTACTTATTTTATTAAATTGTTAAATCCAAATTTTAATAGCATCCGTAATTTTCCAGCGTAATGTATACTTCATTCAAATGTACGGGTTGACTGAGACTGGGCTTTTAGTGCTTTCACCGCCTACGCGGCATGAGAATCACAAATCAGTTGGATTTCCGCTCCCCAATACAGAGATGAGGGTTGTTGGCGAAAATTTCAAAAACTTAGGACCAAACGAAGTAAGTTCTTTATCATTTATGATATTGTATATTAAAAGTCACTAAATGGCACGCATTTCTCGTTTCACTGAACATCTTTTCATATTTTCATATTTCATATTTTCATATGTTGACGTCTTTTAGATCATCTTTTGCAACTGTCTTGTATGTTTATATAATCTACGTGTTTATTTGTCACTAAAGCAGTAAGTTCATGGGACTGAGTTGATTTTGAATTTTTTTGCCACAAATCAAATGCAGACTAAAGATTTTGGTGTGAAGGGAATAGTTTACCAACTACATTGTCATATACAGGTCGGAGAGCTATTAGTCAAAGGGCCTAACGTCATGAAAGGGTACAAAAATAGTCCCGAAGCGAATATGAAAGTCTTTGTCGACGGCGGCTGGTTGAGAACAGGGGACTTGGTTAGAATCGACGAAAATGGATCTGTTTATATACATGATCGGTTGAAGGAGCTTATTAAGGTACGGGATTTTTTTATATGAGGTTTGTAAGTTATTTCTCACAGACGAGTTCACGCGTCCGGACTATCTATGTAATGCAGTGACCATGACAAATCAATTCCGTTGCATGACCGGTGACAATTTTTATTGCTTGAAAATATGACATTATAAATTTTTGTTCTATAAATATTTGAAAATGTTTAAGTTAAGAAAACTTTAAAGTTTGTACAAACGTGAAAAAATTAAGATGTGAAATCTAAAACTTTTCTCCAACAAAGCCTTTTTATGTAATTCACAAAAAATATCATCCTACGTGATTAAATGTGTGAATTCTTCTATAATACACCTTATTTAATGTCACATATCATTTCATTGAAAGGTACGTGGGTTTCAAGTTCCACCAGCTGAACTGGAGAGCGTGATCAAGGAGCATCCAGCTGTGTTCGATGCGGCGGTCGTGGGCGTGCAGGACCCCAAGAATGGGGAGAGACCACAGGCGTTTGTTGTACTGAACGATGGGTTTCGACCGAATAGCGCGGATATTGTTTACTTCGTCAACAAGAGAGTAGCACCGTATAAGAAAATAACAGAGGATATAGTATTTTTGGAAGACATTCCGAAGAATCCTTCAGGGAAGATCTTGAGAAAGCTATTGGTCCAGAATTCTATCTAGGCCGTTTAGAAATAAAATACGTATTTCATGTCAGTTACTGTTATAAAAATATTTTATATTTACTTTATCTCAATGTCTTGTTTTTCTTTTTTATGCTTGTAATAGGCTAGCATTGACGGCTGTTCCAGAATACCACAAACGGTTTACTGTTACGAAATCACGAGTTAAAGAAAACATGTTAACTATCAAAAAGATTACGTGTTTAGTTGATTGTTTTTTATTATATCAATATGGCTTTTGTATTCAATATTTGAAAATGACTATTTAAATACACGATTCTGTGGAATATCCCTTGTTTTTATTGGATACCAATACTAAAATCAGGGCTTTGGGATGGAATTTTTTTCAAATTCACAATACGGTCACAGATAACTAGCGAAAGGACAATGTTTATCAGATCAGCCAGGACTTAAAAAAATTATTGTGTTAACACCCACATATATAGTGTTAAGTTTATATTTAGAATATAATCATTGCCTCTTAATTATACCAGGCACTTTATTCTTAATGAACAGAAACTGGGCATCTAGTAACTATGGCACGAGGGTATAAGAATTACAAATCAGTGGAATTTGCATATACTTAGGTCGTTTTGAATACATATTATTTTATACAACCAATGTGAATGGTAAAGCTAGGTAAGGTGTGCATGGTAGTAGGCGACACGCGCCTTACAAAACATCGTAGAGAAATATAAGGGTGTATGTTTTTTTTACGTTTTCTTAACTACTGTAGGATTTCCTTATAAAACGCATTTAACTTCGTTAACTCATGTGTGTCAAAATTTGAATTCTAATTCCAAAACAGGGATTGGAAGATTGTTTAAGGAAAATACTTTAATGCAATATTTATTTTACAAAATGCTCAACTCCATGACAATACGAGTATTACATAATTCAGGACATTCTGTGAATAAGATAAATCAACACATCTAAGAAGTTAAATGGACGAATATTGTCACCCTATTTTAACAGTATCGCTTCACACCAACAAAGTACGTGCAACGATATAAAACCTTCCCCTCCTTATTATATTATATTTTTGTTAGCAGTCACAATTAAAAGACTTTTTTGTCTATGACTATGTCTTTTAATAATAAAAGCGTACACAGATAATCTCAAAGCAAGTATCCGCATGCATTATGTGGGCAGGGCAGATAAGTAAACTAGTTTCATCTTACAATTGGTACACAATAAAAACAAGGCATGCACCAAAAATGATATATTTTAAGAAAGACATCGTACTGTACAATAATAATAAGACAATAATTGAAGTCAGTATAATACCTACGAAAGTATACAATCAAATTAATGTAAAAATCATATAATTTTTACAATCCATGAATTTTGTGTGCAATTAAGTACTTTTTATTCTAGAACATCCGTCACTCAGAACTCCGGATATATCTGGATATGGTTTGGCCTATATGAATCTTTTTATTGGTTTCTTTTTCTCAATATTGGGGTGGCTTAGGAAGCAAGAAAAAAAAAAAAAAAACCCATAGTAAGAGGAGAAGAATTGAAGACATCGAAATTTTCAATAGATGGCGTCCCTGACGCATCTATCGTTTGAAAGATACACCATAAATAACTATTATTAATAGCTATTCCTTTTTTCCTAAAGATAATGTAGCTAGTGTATTTAGATAATTTTATTCATGAAAACGAATTTAATTACATTTTGCGTCCGTACCTTTGTTTCAGGTATTCTAGTCGTAAATTGACTAATATTTATTGTTATATCGGGGGTCGGAAGGTGATTGGAATGACACTTTTAGTTGATAAGAAGTTCACTGGGCCATCTATTGTTATTATAACTGATTAAAATCTAGTAACTGGTACGAAATGGCTTATTTCACGACTTAGGTAAATTTCTCGATCAATATTTTCCTCAAGATCTTCCCTGAAGGATTCTTCGGAATGGCATCCAAAAATACTATCTTCTCCTTTATTTTCTTGTACGGTGCAACTCTCCCGTTAACGAAGCTGACAATTTCCGCGCTGTTCCGTTGAAACCCATCGTTCAGTACAACAAACGCTTGTGGTCTCTCCCCACTTTTGGGGTCCTTCACGCCCGCGATCGCCGCATCGAACACAGCTGGATGCTCCTTGATCACGCTCTCCAGTTCAGCTGGTGCCACTGAGAACCCACTTACCTTTAATATAAATGGGATATGACGTTAATGAAAACAAATTCCCCATTAATTACATTATTATTACAGTAATTGGATGGAATTGAAGAAATTAAAAATTTTTAAAAATAAAAATTTTCGTTGTATGTATAATGCTATTTAACATAATAATTATTAATACAATGAAATAATACGGAAATTAAGTTTATATTATGATTTAATTATCCTTATATTATAGGTGTAATTAACAGAAATTAACGAATGAAAAGTAGTGAAGAGTCTTGTAATGTTTTCAGTCAGAACCTTTTATGCTTGTTGGTGAAAAGATTGACCTTTAACGACTACATTTCTTTATCTGTACGCATGTTAAACGCTTGTAAAAATGACTTTAACGTACTTAATATTTTAGAGTTTTTGTGGAACTTTGATAATTTATGTTAACTTAATAATTTAAACGCTTTCTGAGAAAAACAAGATTTAGAAGAAATACCATTAATATGCGTTCTCATGCCATGAAAACATCGCGAGAGTCAGTTCGTGTTATTTCCCCTGAAGCAACATATACACCTTAACCTCTAAACGCACAGTACCTTAATAATATCCTTCAATCGATCATGTATATAAGCAGATCCATTTTCGTCGATTGTAACCAAGTCACCGGTCCTCAACCAGCCGCCGTCGACAAAGGTTCTCTCATTCGCTTCAGCATTGTCTTTGTAACCTCTCATAATGTTCGGCCCTTTTATTAATAATTCTCCGACCTGTGGATATTGTTCAATCAATTGTTGTATGTCGAAAGATAAGTTGTTAGATAGATGTAACTCTTTTCACAAACAATTTTATTTCAGATAGATTAGATTCAGATGGTTCAACCCTTCTTTTGTATTTATTAGTCAAGCTCAGTTGCATTTATTAGTCACGTATGCTCATTATCGGACTAGTGTCATATTACAACGTGAATGATTTTATTTATTATTTCTTATTTAAAAGTCCTTGAAGGTTTTTAGATCTTCATTAAGTGTCTGTATGTAAATATACTTTATAATGAATAAAACACTGAATTTGAAGTATAAATAAAAAAAAGTTTACTTCATTCGGTCCTAAGTTTTTGAAATTTTGATCCACAACCCTCAGCTCTACATTAGGAAGCGGAAATCCGATTGATTTGTAATTCTTGTACCCTTTAGGGGATGCGAGTGCTAGAGGCCCAGTCTCGGTCATCCCGTACATTTGAGCGAAGTATACGTCACGCTGGAAAATTACCGATACCATCAAAAGTTGGAATCAAAGTACATTTCGACACAAAGCGACGTTATGTGGACATCGCCGATTTTAAAGTATTTTTAGATTGACTTCAATTATGTTGTTATCGCTGAGAGTTTGCTGTTTTCTACTATAGATTTAAATTGATTTTGCAAATTTATAGGTAGGTTACTGATACCCAAGGGTAATAAGCAATGGAAATTTAAATAAGGGAAAAAAAAATATAATTTGGCTAAAAAGACAGCGTTAAAGAGTAGCGTAGTAGAGTAGCGTAGTAGAGTAGCGTAGTAGAGTATAGTACTAGTAGAGTAGAGTACTAGTAGAGTAGAGTACTAGTAGAGTAGAGTACTAGTAGAGTAGAGTACTAGTAGAGTAGAACACTAGTAGATTGAGTAGTCACGAAACTGGTTTAAAACTACATCGGAAGCACGTATTCGTAAAATAATTTTCCCGTTTACCGTTAAAGTACGTTTCACAACCTTTTCTGGTATTCATTGTAACGAAGTAACTTTTTTGTGCGATGGTGTAATAAATACCATAAGTGAAAAAGGAATAAAAGAGATAGACGCTATAATAAGCAGTGATTATTGTGTGGGTGTGAAACTCGGAAAAGTGGTCCTTACGTGATTAAATTTCGCTATGAGTCTCTCAATGTCTGCGGGTGGTAACGGCGCTGCTCCGGATAATACGCACTTCAAATATGCGAAATGTTCAGACGTAATTTGAGGGCAGGATCCCAGGAAGAGCACTATAAAACATTGTCATGTCAACTGCAGGTACTTACGGGGAAATGTAGACTGTTTGAACGAGTGTGACGATAACTCAGTTGTCGAGGACTCAATTCTTGTTGGCACGCTTTTGATTAACAAATATTTTGTAGTCTACAAAGGCTATATATAGATTCTGACACCTTTTGTTATAATTCAGCAATTGAAAAACTTTACATTACACCAGACGATTCTTAATTACAACACTAGACATAAATAAAAGTAAGGGACGGTTTTACGAAACCGATAGCTTATTTTTATTTAGAATATTCAAAAATGTAGCTTATAGCTTATCTAATATTTAATTTCGACCCTGTTGTTGTCCGTCCACTGCTGGACCGGGTCTCCTATCATAATGTCTAATGATCAATAGAAAAGTTTCTGAGATTGCCCCGAATAAACATATTCAACGTCTTTTATAATTGCATTAGTATTAGTAAGTGGATATAATGAATGCAAAATACATAGAGGATTAAAAGCCATGTTAGTCATCGTAAAATATAAACAAACTCCAAAGTCTTATTCAATAAATCCTCGATACAACAATTTTTCGTCAGAATTAGGTAATTATTGATTAAGTGGTATTAATAAAAATCAAGCAATTTAAAACCTGTAGGTGGTGCCACAAACAAGTGATTGATTCTATGTTTAGCCAGAACGTCTAAGATGATTTTTGGCTGGAAACCTGGCAATATTACTATCTTCAACCCGACGGACAGACCGTGCAACATTATTAGGTTAAGACCATAAATATGGAACATGGGTATCAACGCCAGCACAATATCTTGATTGTTTTCTGAGAACAATAATAACACATTAATGCACTGTTAACTCTAACGTGGTTGGAGATTAGTACGCAAAGTTACGCGCTTGTAAAGTTGACCGCTACTGGCAAATTTCCAGCAGCGTTACCGAGCTTCTGGGTAATTTAGTATGTATAATTTGGGTATTTTAATATTACGAGTGTTGATTCATATAGGCACAGGCAGCTGTCATTATACAACATAAGATGTCCTCCATTACTACCAGACTTTCGTATTGCAGTTGACATATACAAAAATGTTTGATATTTACCTGCAGTATAATCATAGAATCTTATCTCGGTATCCTGTTGCTTAAAGTTCACTACAATATTTCTATGAGTCAGTTCAACTCCTTTGGGTAAACCGGTAGTACCACTGGAGTAAAGTAGAAGAGCCACATCGTCATGGTTTCTTTTGACTTCTTTAAGAACACTCAAGTCCATATTACTATCGTCAATTAATTCTTTGTAACTACTTGTGCCTTCCGGTAGGTCGTTGTTCCAGTGGATGGTAATTATTGGTACATCTCTCCCGCTTAATCTCAAAGCTTCCTTTACAACGGGTGCGGATTCGACAACGACAAAGAATGCTTTCGGTTCGGATATTGTAATCTGATGCTGTACTTCATCTGAAAATGTCTATGGCTGAAGACGGACTTACTATAATAAGTGTTAGTGAATAAATTGCATTCAGTTATCTTTTGTTAATGAAAAATAGACTTACTGGGTGTGTACAGAGGGTTCATAGTAGAAACCACGCCACCGGCAGCGAAAACGCCTAGTACAACAGCAGGATATTCGGGCATGTTCGGCAAAACAATAGCGACGGTGTCGCCGTCTTTGATTTGAAATGTCTTCCTCAATTTCGCTGCTAGAGTTTGAGATTGTTTGTACAACTGTTCATAGGTGTACTGCCGTCCGGTAATACCACATACCTGTATAAATATAATGTGCAAGAATTGGATTTTCAAAAAAGTAACCATTTTCAACGCTTTCTAACCATTTGATTTTAATTGTAGCCCATAAAGGTTACGTTTAAATAAAATTTATCGATGGAATTATAAGTTAATTTTTTTAAAACAATTCAGTAGACCGGAGCAAAACATACATATTTGAACGGAAAGGGAACGTGCCGCCCCTAGATTCCCACATCCTGATTGACGAAACCAGTCTTGAGATTCAGCCAAATATCGGATCCCAAATCTTAAGCGACGAAACCAGTCATGAAATCTAGACAAATATAGGATACCAAATCCTAATCGACGAAACCAGTCATGAGATCTAGCTAAATATAGGATATCGGAAGCTCTTCGAGAGAGACACTGGGATATCTGTCTGCAAAGAGCGTGTAAGACTACGCGTTGTCCCTCAAGTAACAAAAGAGGCTGCTGCATTAAAAATACTCCTAAATTACGATCTCATACGGCTTTACGATCTCCATTTCTTGTAGACATCAATTGCGAAATTAATAAAGCAGATGTTCACCACAGCAGTCTTGTGTGACCATTTATCCAGATCCTTCCAGACATATTCACACACGCATGTATCCGGGATATCTACATCCTCGAACGGCGACTTGACAACGTTGTCTGCTGTCCACACACGTTGCTTTCCAAGCATTATTGAAAGTTAATTTAAGAAAGTCAAACAATATTATATACGATTGCAATGATAACGTAGGTATCGTTGCGTTGGACACTACTACTAATAAAATGAGTGAAAATTAAGATGTTGTCGTAACCTCGACACCAGTACTTATATATGAAAGTATTAGGTGCAAAAAAATAAAGGGTAAACATGAATCTATTACACCGATGAGTATTTGCGCTGGTACTTGCTGTGTATTTAATTGTGCGGGCATTAAATGAATGGGAATAAATAAGTCCTAATCTTGAGCAGATCTATGTGGTGTCGCATTGAGCCGCGTGTGGTGGTACTTTACGCTGCATCACCATCAATCGTGTCCTATTTGATAAAATGTGATAATTTTTTTTTTGATCCTTTTATTGTTCCACTGCTCACACAGGTCTCCTGTCATAGTGTGTGGGTTTTAGGTCTTCGTCTACCACGCTGGCCTAGTGCGGATTGGTAGACTTCCTACTTCAGAAACACTACAAATTGTAACATCTTTACAATAACCACAACAACAAAAATAACTCTTTATTACACACCACATGGACAAAGCCATAAAATAAGATGCTCACAGAAGAAGGTATATACAATAAGCGGCCTTATCGGCCATACAACTTAAAAGGAGCTTGTGTGAAAGAGAAAAAGATGTCTCTGTTGTACAAACAATCGGAAGGTTTCTATTTTTAATTTATAGCTTCTCATTAATTCGGTTACATCAATTTGTGTTCCCAGTTTCAATGGTGGTATCTCATTGTTTTATAATTGAAACTAGCTTTGCCTGCGGCTCCGCCCGCGTGGAATTCAATGTGTCACAAAGTTTTTCCCGCGTAAATAACGACCCCGCGGGAATTCTAGGA
>DWEM01003084.1:0-11161 GCA_018245935.1 Agara belti belti | reverse complement strand
GATGACGCATTGATGGCGGACTGAATGTGAGAAGTAAACGAGTGTAGTGTAAAATCCCAACATTTCCAACTATTAGTACCTGCAGCGAAGACACATCGTTAGCGTGATTCAGGTCTCAACGCGGCGACATCTACAATACAAATTGTTAAACATTTTTGCGTATCCCAGCGCCATCTCTTACAGTAAATGGAAATAATTTAACCTGCAATCAGAAATAAGGACACAATCGAGACAATTTAAGTGTGTATCTAGTAAAATTGAATATTTTTCCTTTTAACGTTGCACAAATGTTATGATGCACTAACAACTTGATAGATTGCTTTGGTAACAATGTTGTAAATGAAACGTCGACATCACAAACAATCATATTGTTTTATTGAATAAAAAATAGATATATTATATTTATAAATCTAAGTATTATAATGCGTTGGTACAATAACTCAATACGAGGTGTAACTAAGGATGTAAAACACAAACTAATTGCGCTAATAAGGAGGTAACATCGCCACTCTTGGATAGTATTCTCAGTATAATATTTTTTAAATCAATAATTAATGTTCATCATTATCATATTAATTAATGGGCTCAGTGGCATATTTGTTATCTTATTGTAAGAAATATTTTGCTAGGCGACTATCGATTTTAATAAGAAAAGATATATGTAAATCATGTTGTTTAAGTACAATAATTTCGCAAATGTATTGACAGTAAAAATTTTAAATTACAACCAACTTTTAGGGACCGTTACTTGTACAATTCGAGTCAAATTATATACTTTTTATATAAATGTACTTTTCTTATAAAATTAATTGTCTATGTAAGAATTTTTGTTCATATTCTTAGGTATTGATCAGTGATTGTTCAATATTTTTTTATAAATACATAATATGACTTATGTTATATTGTCGGTACATAAAATTCACATCAATTTTATCACAGTTTATGTTATAGGATAACTGTCATTCTTCTCGCAAAGTGCACTTAGCTCGAAAAGGGTAGAACTAGAAATATTACGATAATCATAATTACAATGTACAAATATTACTGCTGGAATTTAAATCCCATATTTGCTTGAGAGATGCGTGCCCAGCAGTGGGATGTATAAAATAGTTGCGGCCAAGATCTAAACAAACTTATTTAGTATGAAGCGAGTGGAAAATTATTTATATATCCACAATCATCTATTACGACATTAGATTTAAATGAATACGAAATATTTCTTGCAGAATTCAAGACAGTTCATTCTTATGCTCAATTTTATTTATGTATTTGGCGTGAAACTAAGAAGTTCAAATGACGACAAAACAGAATTCATCAAATTGGCAATGCTATCGCTATCCACCAGAGACGTAGATGGCAGCACTTATAACAGAGCTGCCTATAAGTGCTGCCAGCTGTTGCGTCTTAAACAAAAAATCCGCGCGAGATAGTCTGTTCGCATTACGTGTACCTATTTTAATAAGTACTAGGTATTTATATATTTGAAATACCCGAAAACGAGACCCACAATAATAATAAAATTGCTTAGAAAAATAATAAAATTGTTTATAAAAATAATAAAATACAAGGTTGAAATGTAAAGGGTTGGGACTGTAGGGTTGAAAGTAGTATCAGCATGTCTCCACCAGAATTAATCGTAAGTGTAAAAAAAGTACAAACCACTCATGGAATTTGAATCGATATTTACACCTAGTTTGCATATTACTTTTATACTTCTATAGAGATTTCATTATCATTATTTAAGTTACAATTTATAATATTTACATTTGCATAATCTAATAACAGGGTATTATGGAAATGATATAAATATATTTAAAGTTGATATGGAATCTTGCTTATTTATTATAAACGTAACAATTATATTAAAACTATATTTATTTCATAATTATTAATCTAGATACTCGCAAAAAAGTGACAGAGGTAATTATGTATTTATAATATCATTAAACTATTTTTACTATGTAATATAATTAATTATGAATTTATAAAATTTATTATAATCATAATTAAATGTAGTTAATTGTACTGGTCTTATAATTGACTGAGCAACATTCTAGCCATTCCAAATGTAAGCCTCACAGATCACAGCTGTTGTTAGACTGAAACCACACCTGTTTACTCTGTATCAAATGATTAACAATTGTTACAATTTGAGCAATTATATCATTGAATACTGTTTACTGAACCTACGCTAATTATTCAGACCTTCAAAGAAATTACTCAAAATACAGATACAAGAAGGCGACTTGCCGCTACGACTGTACAATCAGACCACAATATAATTGTAATAATGAAAATAACGAGGCATCGATTTTCGAAATACCCTCATTGACCATAGAAATTACTCAGAATCTACAGATTCTCCTGTGGATACTTGTGTTATTTTACAAAATGTTAATAGTTACCTATCGGTATGTTTTGTACTAATTCTGTTTTACTCTCCAACGTGCCGCTATGTGACGAGAGCCTTCTCTTTCTCATTCTGCATATCTTCTTCGTCGATCTCTGCTACTTTTCTGTGAATAGAGAAGAAATCTAAACAATGTGGTTCCTTAGTTTGCGTCTTGGTGTTAAGCTCCTGTTATAGGGATAGCATTGAGTATGAGAGGAGATCAGAGTAGGAGAAAAACAAAAGGGTTGAAAAAATTATTTTCTTATTATTATACAGTCACGCCAATTCCCTAAGCGGGCGGGCAGAAAGCACCGAGTGCCTCTATACTTACAAATCTGACATGCTTATTCTACATGTGTAAACTAAAAAAATCTAGTTACATCCATAGAACATCCACAGACATGGATTTAATAACGTAGTTAGTAATATAGTGATATATACTTTAATAAGATACGAGGGGCGGCTGAAAAGTTTTGAGCCTAAGTACCTTTAATTATTATTAATGTCTCACGCAATATACCACTAAGTGCGGGTGTCATAAGGAGTATATAAGTCAAGTTTCATGTCATTAGCATCATTACGCTTTTGGTTGTTGAACCGTAAACGTCACCATGTCTGAGGCATCTGCACTTTGCATGAAATTGGAGTACAGAGCCTTACAAAAAAGAACAAACCGCCGACTGAAATACGACTCGTATTAATAAAATACATTTTACCCGCACAACGTGTACGCCCTAACCGTCTTCTCGCCTTCCTCTATGGTCTGCGGCATGGGCCGGCCCATAGTCTCCGGCAATAGCAACCCGACCCCCGCCGCCACCAGCGCCGTGCAACCCAATATCAGCAGCGGGAGAGATCTCCACACGCGTTCCTGGGAATTAAACAGAAGAATCGTAGTCACGAAACGAGAAACCGGCCCGATAAGAAACGGGAATCAAGATATTTAGAGTAAAGAACACAATATGAGCTAACTAAATCTTTCGGTTGGTTAAAAGGAAATGATCGTGTACCTGCAATATCAGGATTAGCAGTAGCTGGACGTGTTGTCGATGGTAAAACTCAAGCTCACAATAAGGTAATCAGAAGATGTTTAACAGTTCTTAGGGGAAGGTAAGCCCTAACAAAATTGCGTGAAACGGCTGCTCATATCCCGGGAACTTCCTGACAAATGTACAATTGGAGATGACAACTAAAGACCTGTGAAATACCAGAAACTGGTCGAGTTTCCAGAAGCTACTCCAAGACATTTTATCACATGGAAGACTTGAACTCTCATGCAATCATTACTTAACGTTTTCCTACTAACAAGGACTAATCAGTAAAAATGTGTACTCACCGAATAGACAATAAAAGGAGACACAACTGTGGCGACGTAGCCACTAACATGTATCAGCGACGAGCCGGAAGCCCGCACGGCGGTGGGCAGCAGCTCCGTGGACCACTGGATGGCTGCGTTGTACGACATGTTGATGGCAAACCGAGCCATTATTGCCAACGTCACTTGCGGTATCCCTGGGTGAGACAAAGACCACGTTTTCTCTGACATGAGGGTACTTACAAAAACGAACGTGCAATGTCTCTACTGAAGACCTATTCAATTTTTGATAAGAGACTCTTTAAACGTACTCTTTGGACATATTGTCGAGAGAAATAGTTCATATTAACTTACCTTTGGGAACGAACGCTGCGATTAGACAGAGTATTCCAGCAATCGTTATAGGTCCGCATGTGAGGCATCTGCGACCCCACCTGGAAAATGTCTTATATGTATAGGTTTTGTTTGTGATAACAATGGTGATTGATATTATTTCTACTTCAGCCGATTAATTATTTTTAAAAAATACAGTTGCTTCGTAAAACTCAGCTGGTGCTGCAATGCTTTGTCTTGATGCAGTGATTATAGCATCATGCTTGTAATCAAGACTTTGTCGTTCCACTGTTGGCCAGGGAACTCTTCTTAGAATGAGAGGAGCTAAGACCACAATGGATAGCTTGGTCAATTGTCAGCATTTGAACACCTTGACTCTCGGAGTGTAAAGGTGTCCCTCTGAGACCAATTTATTGACCACCTACACAATACGTTTACTT
Organism: Agara belti belti; assembly: GCA_018245935.1. Lineage (NCBI taxonomy): Eukaryota > Metazoa > Arthropoda > Insecta > Lepidoptera > Hesperiidae > Agara > Agara belti. The sequence goes on along the minus strand of DWEM01003084.1, from coordinate 6,681 downwards.
CCCACGTAAATTTACGATCAGCTAACGCTGGCTCTTGTCGATTTCCCTAACTGTTATTTAAACTGTGATAACCAACCTGTCAAGAACAAACGCCAACAGAGTGACTGAAGGTATTTCGGTCGCGGAAGTCAAGGTGAAGGTGATGAAGAAGTCAAGGCCGAGGCCCTCCGACATCCGCACGAGCCCGTCGAATATCATCGCGCACGCCATGTACACCACAACCATATAGACCATCATGGCGCGCAGCGGAGCGCTTTTAAACAAATACTTGATCGATTCATTTGTCTGCCTCGTTTGGCTCGACGATACCTGTAATTTCGGATTATTTACTTAACTGTACCATTAGAGACGTCAGATGTAATCTGTACTTAAACTGTATTAATAATCTGTAACTGTCTGCTTGACATATGTCAATGTCTTGCGTGTTAATTGTTTAGTACTCTTTCAGTAAAATCTGTACGTACACATCTAAGGATTGGTTTTTTTTTTATCTAAAATTGCCGGATTTTAAGTTACGGCAATGAATATTTAATATTTTGCTTCTCGTAGTTGTTCAAACATTGACCCAGAGCTAAACTGGCTGTAATATCGTATAATTCAACTATTATTTTGCCTATCTGGACATTATGGCTAGAATTTTTTAGTTCAATCCGGTGCTAGATTGCATCAGTAGTCTGAAATCATAATGAAATAATCATAAAGGACTGGTAGTTAGCATTTGACAATGAAACATAATGGTACTATTGTGTCCAATTTCATTATCTGTGTCGATTGTAACAGTGTTTACTGGATGTACAAAAACTGATTTGAAACATTTCAGTTACGCTTTGTGTATTTACATTCATACGAGTGCACAATAGTCACATTGTCAGGTATATTACTTACTATGAACTCGTCCAGCACATCCTGGGGAATTTTTGTCCCATTGACTTTTTCAAATTTTTTTAAAACCTTCACGGCTTGATTTACTCTGCCCTTTGACGCTAGCCACCTGCAGGAAGTTATAATAATATTAGGACAATTCCACACACCGCTATATGTTCAAAACTAGGCACTTAAATGCCTATGTGATGGTAACTGGACAGGTGACAATCATACCATATAATGTGCTTATACTAACAGATTTTAATGACTAGACCCAGAAACTAATATCGCTTTCTGCTAATCAAAAGTATATTGTAGCAAATTGTTTCTTCTAACATCTAAAAAGACCTGATTGAAATTCTCCACATCCCTTACCTAGCACTTTCAGGCACGACAAAAGGCACGAACACCACCAGCACCAGCGGGAGGCTCGTGACCCAGAGCAACATCCGCCAGTCCGCCACCCACAACGCCAACCACGGCAGTATCAAACATCCACCGCCAAAGTACAGCGCTATGGACATGTTCGCCACCCAAGTCCGGTGACTGGGGCCCACGTATTCTAAAACTGGGACAATAAATTAATCAAACATTTTAATTTAAGTCAAATCTGAACTACAAGTGACCCAACGGAACAACTTTCAAAAATACATTGCTACTGTTCCAATTTTTGGAAGGTTCCAGAATATCAATTTTAGGTAGATATAGATTTAAATGGACGATTGTATTTTAATATCGGAAGTGGAGTTAGAATAAAAGAATGGTATGAGATTATCAAAGACACGTTTAAGATAACCATCAATACACTTGAATATTGATAAACTTGGTTTAGTTCCTAATTCGATATTAAAAAAGTTTCATAAGGATAATTGTATATCTATACGTACCTAAAATATACATCATCATGAAGATGCTATCGTAGGACATGCCTACTAAGAATCTACAAAAGACAAAGTCCCATAAATCGGTAGTATAAATGCTGGCCACACCGCCAACTAGCGCCATCATCGTAGATCCTGTCGAACGAACGAGTAATTACAGAAGGCGAAATATGAAATGACCTTAATAAATAATGACCTTTTTCAAACTTTTCACTTTCGGTCCAAAGATTTATCGAAAGCATTGTATAAATTGGTTTTTTATTTATGTATTCGTCTCATTTTTATTAGTGTAAGTACAATAATTATTCCGCCAAAAGATTAACGAATTGTCTGTTTGCTAGTTAAAGCAATGACAAATTAATAATTTATGTGAGGTGTGTTACAAGGTTCGTTTTGAAATAATTTTGGAACCGCTTTACAATTAATTCTTACCAACCAATGCGGGCACCCTGCCGAAGTTGTCCGCCATCCATCCAAAAAATATGCCTCCGACGAATGAGCCCGCGAAAAATATAGCTTGGGCCAGTGGTGCGTACCCGGCGAAATCACATACCCAACCTCGCTACAAGAAAATGGGAAAAGTCTAAACGAACATTGACTTATTTGACGAACATGAAACATAAAGATGAAAAGTGTAGAAGAATATGAGGAATAAAACTAAATATTAACAAACGTAAGATAAAATACAGTAATATTCAGTAGAACATATTCAGACATGAGAAAGATGTTACCAACATTACAGAACTTACTTCGCTAACAACAGTATCGTAAGGTATATCTCCCAGTTCAAAGACCCATCCGTTCTGGCAGGGAACAGTTGGTGTAGATGCGTGTGGCGGTGTCATGGAGTCCAACACCTGGCTCCAGTTGGAGTCGAACATACTGCATCTATCCCATTCTTCGCCCAGCTGTGGTGCGGTAAGATTCCGGCTAAAACGACCAGAACACCTTTTGAGATCCTAAGAGACTGGCCATGTTGTTCATACTATCGTATATCCATAGACTAGTATTGTAATTGTAAAGTCTTAACGAGAATTTATATTGTGGTTAATAGAGATAGACAAATAGGGTTTATTAAAAAAATACACCTTTTTGCATCCTAAAACATTTGGAAATAAATATTGACGAAGACAGGAGTAGACAGAGCAGCTGACGGATGTATGTTGCCCGTATCGCTCAAGGAACGTTCGTTTCCAGATGAATATGGATTGGAGATAATAAAAAAGTAATATTTTGTGAAGTTTTACCTAAGCTCGGGATCGACATGATTCAGCTCTGGCACGTGACACCAGTGCTTCTGAGGAGTAGCCGTGATAAACATCTGGACGAAGTAGACGAATGCAAAGAAGATGCCAAAGGGCGCCATCCCCAAGAATAGTAGCTTCTGGTAGCGCCCCATCTCCCCCACGTGGGACAGTACCGCCTCGAGCGTGTCGCTGTCACCATTATTGGTGTTCAACTTCTCTTTCACTTCACCATCCTGTGGAAAAAGAAACGCAAAGATGAACGCTTAGGTTGAAGATAAGGAAATTCGTGTTGCGTGCCTCGTGCGTTATCATTGACATTATGTATTAAATATGAAGATACTTTCGCACATACCGAGTGCAATATGTAAAATAGTTTTACATATCGGAACGATGGCTTTCTGAAACGACACGCCTGAACCGACCCGGTAATCTTTATATAAATTTTCTATTTCCTAACATTTTTAAATATATTCATAAATGTTTTTCTCCTATGTAGTGTGCGTTGTACACTTGTATACTCTTATAATTGATACATTGGAACCTATGATTATTGATACAATGGGTTATTTATTCACGTTTTATAAAATTTATACTTCCATTGTTTTATCCCATGCATATGACGCCTATTAAGTAATAATTGGTTATAACTATTACTCAGATGTTCAACGATATAAATTATAGTTCGTTATCTCGGACTTGGTTCGCGCGGAAACCTGTAATTTCCATAGCTTTATCACACCTAAGGGCTGGAAATAAGTTTCAATATCTTTGGTAGGTTCGGAAGAGCTACACAGAATGGTACGCAGTTCATTTTAATCAGAAACATACAGGTCAGGTCAATACTACACCAAATAGATGAATCTGTATGAAAGCTTTGACGAAAGTAAAGCCATCAAAAGTATGGGTTTGCTGTTCCAAATTAAATGCCTATATTCTTTATTTTTTAGTTTCAAACATATCCGTAGTTGGTACAGAGTAAAAAACGTTCAAAATTGTAACCGAAAAAACTAACTTTGTGTTTGTACTAGACCCACTCTCCACAAGGACATGAGAATAGTTATTCCATTGCTAACGGACATAAAAATGAAACGATTATCGTTAAAAATATCTAGTTTACATCGGGTTATAGTTACTTTACATAAGCAACCGCTTGCGCCACTTATGTAATGGAGTTACGAAGTCAGGGCCTGAAGCTAGATTCAAAGTAATAACATGTCATTTAACAGCACTGAGCCTTGCAAAGTATTTATTAATTTATGTTAACTGTACATTTAATACGAGTATTAGCAATTCGCATTTTAAATTAATGGCCAATTAAATCGATCTCGATTTCATTTGTTCACCTAAACTTCATTTGTCATATAAACGGGGCGTTGCAAAATACTCACAATAAACATAAAATACATATAACCGAATACCTGACATTTGTCATTTCTGACAACCTCCTTAGATACTAGCGCCTCTAGCGGCAAATTCGAACGCGATAGCTTTTTAATTCGAAGCTTGGCGGGAGGGATGACATAACGGAACTTTACCTACATTCGTCTCGTAAAATTTATCTATATTGTAATTGTTATTTTCAAATAAAATGTCATCAACGTAATATAATATCTCTTGTTCTTACCATATGTCCCTCTATTACCAAATAACCCTGAACTAGAAAGATTCAGTACAAGCCACACCAAAATAGCTGCGATTATGATAATAGGCATTCATTATAATGCATCAGCATACCCACAGTCGCTGAGCTCAGTTGAAATGGAAATACCGACTTGGGCCAAGGTAGACGCCGTGCGCTCACAGTGGCATGCCATCTGGAACAGCTTTAAACGGATGCTATCCATCATAAGGTGAATTAAAATCTAATGCTTGCTTTTATACTTAGTAAATCTAGCCCTTACAATTATCTACGCCACACCAATCCGGTTGTAACCTAAGTTTTCTTGATTGTTTCTTCTCTGTTGAGATGCTATTCTCAACTGAATTGTCACACCGCGATTTTGTTTCCTTATTGATCTTATGGATATAAATTCTAATTAGGAGAACACTGTCTTTTAGAAAGAAATTGAATTGCTCTAATATTCCGATGTGCTAAACACGCATCGACATTTATATTGTCAGCTGACTCTACCATGCCAGTTTAGAGCAGAATAAAGAACATCACTCATTTATTTTTCGTTTTACATTCGTTATCCGTGGTATAACGATTTTTTTGGTATTTTTTTCACACGTTTTGTTTCACATTATCGAAATTTTTTTGGAAATATTCTATCGTCTATGTTTATCAGGGATAATGTAGGATTCTAATGGTGAAAGAATTTTTCAAATCGGTCCAGTCGTTTCAGAGCTTATTCAATGCAAACAGACAATCAAATCTTTCGTCTTTATAATCTTATCAAAATCAATGCTGGTACATTAGGTCTTTATTTCACGTGCTCAACCATGTGTTCAAGTCCCTCTGATACACTTATATACCTATCGAGGAAAATCAGTGTAGGCGAAGGAATAGTCGTGGTTAAGCAATATCAAACACGCCGAGGATGCTTACGAGACAATGAACTCAACGCTTAATAACTTGAAAACAATGACACAGTAATTTACTAACATTATCCATGAAAATTCCTCAACTTGTAACCAAATATACAGCAGTGGTAATTTAACGTAAACGTATTGCATAAATAAACTTTGTCATGCTCCCATAAATACATCTTGAAGATATTTAAAAAAAAACAGAAAAACAATTTCTCGTGGTTCGTGCAAAACAAACTTTGATTTTTTGTTGGTACCCAATAACAAGCTTGTTCGATATTTAAAATCTATCTAAATTCAAATACTTCAGCAATCCTGTTGGCTGTCAGTCGTAATGAAAGTACATCGAATTCCTATCCATGAGATAAAAAGTTATTTACGTACAATATATTTTAGTGGTGTGTAACTTCGAATAATTATGGAGTGAATCGTGACGTCATGAGATAATTAAACAAAATATTGACGTGCGAACTCAAAGTGCAACCGCGGCATATGAAAGTAATTTACGAGTCGTCAGAAATTCTTGCATCATACTCATACAGAAATAGCGATTTGTAGAGACAAAATCGATAGTGCGTAGGCAAACAGCTAAACCAACAAAATAACGGAATTCATATCAATTACTTACATTGAATTCCCTAAATTAATGATTATATTATTTTCAATTTCATCAATATGCCTCGTCTTCAATATATCTTCTTTTCTTCAATGTTTCAATATAAGCACTAGAAATTAACAATGATTGCACGAAAGGATATTGTGGTTAACGTCAATAAAAGGCAAATGCCCAAAATCGTTTGCTAATAACAATCTTGCGACGAAAATATGTTAGCTGCTAAACATTAAGTAAATGTCTAAATTACCTACTAATACCCGCATGATGGTCAATCATATTGTTAGCTTCACGGAATTTGGTGAGGCTGTATCAAATAAATACGTTACACAAACATATAGCGGTTCTATGTCTATTTTACGATGTACAAAATGTATTAACACACTTATTTCTATACTAGCTGTTACTGCAACTGCGCCCGCGATATCATAAGAATTTGTTTTGGTCACACGTCATACCATTATCGCGCTCGTAGCGCCATCTATAGCGCTTATTAAATCATAACGTATTTTCCCGGGGATATGAGATATTTTGCCACTAAAAATCA
>DWEM01003083.1:0-11162 GCA_018245935.1 Agara belti belti | reverse complement strand
GGGGTGTACTACACTCCTCTGCCTACCCCTTCGGGGAATACAGGCGTGATGTTACGTTTTTTTTTTTTTTTTTTTAATATAATAAAACTTTAGAAGAGTTCAATTCGGTACATTGAATAAAAACTTAAAAAAAATACCCCTAGTAGTCTTCATACAAGTAACGCGAGCCAAAAGAAATAATTTTAAAATATTTGTCTGTCTGTCTGTTATCCGGCTTTTACGCAAAAAGTACTGGACGAATTTTGATGAAACTGTTTTTGTTATATAGCTATTATTCCTTGGCAACATATAGGCTATACTCAATTTATATTGAAATACTCCAAATGCTGCCCAAAGACAGTATTCCACGCGGACGAAGTCTTCATTGTCAATCTTACAAAACAACGGGAGACAACTCAGCCGATGCTACTTGTAATTCGGATTTGGTATCCCGAGTTGCGTGGTTTTTCAGCTGCCCCCTTCATCTCTATGAATAATTGTTTTTGCTCGTACCGTGGGGTTTCATCCGCGTGGATATTCAGTACCTACGTCAGTAATCAATGAACCATCCCCCGCCCACTCCATTCAATATTAATGCGTTTTACGCGCGACAACAATCGTACATTTGCGAATTTTTATAGACCCTTATCCATCTATTTGAAAAGCAATGACAAACGAACGAACAAATTAAACCTCTCTATATATAATATTGGTAAGCAAAGCTTAAAAATACATACCTATATATTATTACGATTGTTAAATAATTCCTAGACTTAATCGATGTGATTTATTAATAATAATAATAATAATTACACGGTAAGCTAGTTTCTGGTCCAACGTATGTCTAAAATGTTATCATTCTGTAAAGAAGGATGTCGAAACAAATAAGACTGTTATCCCTTCATAAGTGGACATCTGACATTTAGTGCATATACGGTGCTTTATCTCTAGACAGCGCTATCGATCTTCGAATGCTCCGCGACTTCGAATCGATTCAACACAGTTCCAGACCGTCTCGACATCGATTTTCTATGACGTCATCAGCCCGACGCCTGCGGGTGGACAACGCGCCGTGGACGAGACGAACTCCAAAGGACATCGCGCCGCCTTGAAGTTCGAGACTCGTCAACTATTTTTCTAGACTAAATAGATTCGCCGCATCGCTAGTATAATATTAATAATGTAACGCTGTGATACATTTCTAACTTAATTCTTATCGTAGTATTGTATTGTCATATGAATGAAGCCATAATTTCAATTGTAATTTAAATTCATATTAGCACGCTGGCTTTCCCAGCTAAATATTTTGGAATATGTGTAAATAAATGTCATCGTAATTGAAAAAATAAATCATTCATTCGTTCGCTAAATCTTTCATTCATATTGATACGCAATTTTTTTGGCGACTATACTTTTTTAAGTATTTATTGACAGGTGGAGGTCATTGAAATCCCTCGTATGACTGTCATCAAATTATGTAATACAGTATAATCGTCCACCAAACCTGTGACGAGAGACCTGTGCCCAGCAGTGGGACATGACAGAAGTGTAATATACTAATCTGAAGTTACTCACGTGTTTGGTCCATCTTGTGTAGTATCCTATCAGTTGACTGTCACCATTGTGTGGGTCCGTTGAAGCTGCAACACAACCACGCGCCAAATGTTTAATAGATGTTCTATCTCAAAAATACATAAGCCACATACGTATATGAGAACTCAAGAATACACATAAAAATTGTATTAAGCAACGAGCATAAGTTTAAATAATGATCTCTGTACTATTTTCGTTGGCAATAAATGAATTATTATTTTTATTATAACTGGTCCGATACTTTACATGGATGAAATCAAATCGAATAAAAATATGTATTCGGTTACTACACATAACTTGTACTCCACGACATACCCAAATCTAAGCTCTTCCTGTTGCAATCTATTTCAATAATTGATTATAAACACTATACTGCATAAAAAAATTTAAGTGTCTATTCTTAGATACGCGATTTAATAATTTTATCTCGGTAGGATACAACCGATTAGAACAGTAGTCGCCGGGCAATAAAGTTTACTGCTTGTATCATATCTTTATGGACCTCTTCACACTTCACTGGCAATCACTCGGCATCTCGGTGACTTCAGATTAGGCACGCAATTGGGGATTATTGATTTGATAAAGATAAACGCGGGATTTCAGAGTGACTTTGGTGAAAATTTAAAATTGATCATATCAAATTTTATTAATTACAATATTTGAAGTGTAGATGTATGCGGTGAGGAAAAATTTGTAGAAAAACAATGCTCAAATACTGTTGGTGATTATGACACTAAGAAGGTTATCGCTAAGCATTTTGATTTCAATTTGGTTTTTCCAATGTACATGTGTATTATAAACTTGAATTACAGTGGTTTACTAGAAGGAAAGAAAGAAAGAAGAACAAGCAAAGAAAACAATTTTATTAGCTGACTTAATTTTCCCCATAATGAAATTAATGATACAGAATTATAACAATAAAAAAAAAACAAAATAAATCACATAATAGCTAATAAATTGAGGAAAAATCTATGTAAATATTATTGATAATAAGATTCTCGGTTTAGAACATGTACATGCAATAAGTGGTCCTTGCGTTCATGATGTGAGGATGACAGGTATAATTCTAAGCTTTTTGTGAGTGGCCAGTGAATATAAAATGTGTAAGCTCCATTTTGACATATATTAAGAATTATTAGACATTCTAACACTGAAATAAATGTTCTTAAGCTACTGAAACTTGTGTATTGTTTAAATAGAGAAAAGTAAACAATGAAGGAACGAGAAATGTAGGTCATCAATTGTATTGCGCTCCTGACAATGGAAAGTAAATAGAAACGGTTAAAAATTTACATTTGATATAATGAAAATTCGAAAATAAAATTTGTGAAAGTAACCAAAAAACAAATATGATATACATTTCATTGTTAACTTGTTAGATTTAATTAGCGTTAAGAAGGACAGTTACAAGTTGTACTCACTTATATTCGAGTTGCTGACCTTTATATAGGGCACATAAACACTTGTAACGCTGATAAAACACAATTTTTTAACACAAAACACATTAAATTGTCACTTTCTAAAATTATTCTAACACAATAGCTAACCTAATATCTAATGAAACGCCCACAAACAAACAGATGAACACAGTATTTGTTTCCGCAATAAATAAATACAGTCATTCAATGCCTATTAAAGATTTTATGCCACTATATAAATGATTATTTTAACAAAATCTTCGATACACTAACTGACATTTGAAACAATGACACTGACATCTGACGTTTAATGACAGATCAAAAATCCTATATGATTGTAGTGCAGTTTTATCAAAACAAATATGTCAAAAAGTAAGGAATTGTTTAATATATTTACTTAGTTTACGTTGCTTATGAAAACGATTGATCATACTTGATAATACTGGTGTTATTGCTGTTGAATACGTCACTTAATTATTACATTTTCAATTTCACATAAATTTTCAAATTAAACTGTGTAATAGGTTTTAATCTGTAATGAACATTGTATATATAATCTATGGAAGTGGTTTCCAAACTCCATCCGTCATGTCACGCTTCTATTATCGAATATTGATTGATATATGACGTGAACCTGATTGGAGTTTACGTACTGTTTGAGTTGATTCATTTTATTTAATTCTCAAAATTTATCATTTACTGGCACATATTTTGTGAATTTGGATATTTTCATTGAGTTATAAGAAAACAAAACATTATGTCACATAACGTGAACGTCTGTGATATACCGGCCGAAGTGATGCAAGCTCTGGATACATTTCGCTTTAAGAGAATACAGACTAACGCCGCACTCATAATCAAGGTATTTATTATTACAATTAAATCACTCTCAGTACTGTCGCGATCATATTGCAAAAGAACTGTAAAGGAAGCGACACAATATAGATTGACTTGGATAGGTGATCGCTAGCCAAGCTTCACAAAGGTCTCCGTCTTCGGATGACCCGTCAAGCAGTGGGTGCCAGTTAGCAATAGATAACAATCGTTGAACCTCAGCGTAGGCTATAAAGGCCGATTAGAATTATCCGACAGACCGTTAAGCCACTAAGTTGTATCTCGACCAGTTCACACTGAAGCATCGTGGAGTAGTCTTCAGGTCTGCCGCACTTCTAAAAGAGGCCCATACCCAGCATTAGGACAGTAAAAAGGTTGATATTGATGTAAAAAACATACTTAACACGGTAAAAACTAATTATCGCTTGTCCTAGCCTGTGTTTAAATTAACCTTGAGAAATGCGTCATAATAACAGTTTTCCGCTTCGATAGTCCCTTATTCCATTGTTACGCTTGTAATACTGTGTTTCCAGGCGAGGACAGGAAAATTACATGGGTTTTGAAATCAAATTTCTTTGCTTATTAAATTTCTTAAAATTTTTTCAAGTGTTACAAAAAATATAGTTAAGAGAAGGAGATTACCCACATCAGACCCCCTGGCTGAATGTTATATTTGATATTGGGATAGTTTGAAGCCTGGAAATGAATATAAGGCTACTATTTATTCCAAAAAAGTATATATATGTGTTCTTTTATTTTTAAGGAAAAGGGGTTTAATCACGCAGTGACTATGTCACTCCTATAAAGCTTAGACAAACAAATAATAAACTAAAAAATCTAAGTAAAAAACCGGACGTACACATGTTAACAGATTAACATGCTTCCATATCATCCTCATAACAAATATCAAGCTATGTAATATATATGTGTTAGTGTTATTAAATAAGGGTTGTACCTCATGGTTTCTAACATATAGTAAACAAAACCTTTGCTCCAGGTGAATCGAGAGAAACAGTTGCTGGAGATAGACGAGGAGCTCTCCGATTTGGAGATCGAAGACCTGCAAGAAGTCCTGCCGTCACATCAGCCCCGTTTCATCATATACATGTAAATTGGTTGTTTATTTCATGTAGATCGAAAAGCACCCAATAGACTGTTTTGATGTTATGTGAACACTGCAAGTCTTGGATATCCATGATTGCACGAGTTCTCTCAACCTTCATTACAGCACATAGTCAATGAAAAGTATCTGTAAAATCTGTGATGCTCCTTAAGTGTATGTGTATATAATACACATTGTATAAAACGGTTGGAATTTACAAATCTATGTATCTTTCAGCTTCCAGATGAAGCATGACGATGGAAGGATATCCTATCCCCTCTGCTTCATATTCTACACACCGAGAGATGCACAAACGGAGCTGCAGGTTGTCTATCATATTTCTCACTAGAGCCGCAGCTAGTCTATTGGAAGAAGCCCTGAATGCTAAACAGAAGTTTATATTATGTTGAGCATATTTGTTTGTTCTGTGTCTAATAAAAACATCTAAATAAGTATTATATAGTATTATGCATGTTTATCAGCTATCCAGTTACCGTAACACAGTCATTAAAAGGTCTAATCTGGTAACAGACAGTTTTATGGGAATTGTCCCTATTGTTATTATAATATACTTTCATAATTGTTTCATTAAAAATACAGATACTATAGTATTTAATACAAGGGATATTGAAATATGAAAGATAAATTCTCTGAATTGTATTGCCTGTCTTAATTGTCTCTGAAGACCAGTACAAAGTAAACACATTTGGTTCTCCAGGTAATGTATGCTGGCACCCAACGTGCCCTGGCCGCGGCCGTCGGCGCATCACGAATGCTCGAAGTCAGGGAACTGGAGGAGCTCAACTCGGAGTGGCTCAACGATAAGATGAAGAAGTAAGGCTTAAGTAAAGCATCAATCGACAGTACTCATTAAAGTTTTATTTAACATAGTAAAATATTGACAAAGACAATACTGGAAACGGATACGAGACGCGGGTAGATCTAAAAAAAATCACTGTTCAGTCTAATCCCGACCACTGATGATGGCGCACGCATTTCGTTTACTCGTGACCGCGGTATCTGAATATATTCAAATATTACGTCCCTAGCTTTTACTTACCGCACAAATACAAACATACAACATAATATATTTATCGTTATGCTAGTAATGATTACAAAAAGACAATGTTTTATAAATAAATTAATATGCTTTTACATGTTTCTAACACGTTGGAATATTAAAAAATCGTTCTTTAAGCAAAACCGAGGCTCGCTAACGTCCCGCCCAGAAACCTACCAGGGTTGCCATTTGTAAAAATTCTACCAACATTGTGCTAACAGGTTTTGATATCTTTTTTTAATTATTTAATTACGTTTTAAATGGTCGCCATTCGCACTGTGTTCTCAATATGATGTATATTTTATGATATTTTACTGTGTTTTAGTCGTTTCCATAATGAACCAAAGCATAATTTTTTAAACATATTAATATATTATTTGTAATGAATTTTTTAGACATTTAGAAGAAAGTTTTATATTTAATCCTCATCATTTATAATTAGCGTGTAAGTTAATGTAGAGATGGCCCACGCCCACTTATGGGGTTGTAAATGCTAATCTTTAATTTAGGCCGACTGAATATATATTGATATCTTCTGTTTTTCAAATACATTCCGTTTTATTATAATATGAAAGTAAATACATACAGGCGTGATGTTACGTTTTTTTATGAAAGTAAATTTTTAGTTTAGCAGATACAAGTTACGGAAATCAATGTGTGAAAGGGACGGCACGATATGAAACGTAAGCAACAAATAAGTTTGTATCAGTAAGGTGCGTGTTCTATAAGTAAAACCCATTGTATGGAAGGATTAAAGAACGGTTGTAAAAAAAATCACATTTCTGTAATGTCGGAAGTATTGAATTCCGCCGCTAACATCTGCAATAATCCATGCGACGTTTTCAAATACACTGTGTAATGAGGATAAAGGTTTATTTATTACAATTACGTCATTTATTTGGTTGGTTCGTTAATAATTGAGACTGTGATATTGGAACTCGAAATGTGTTCTTGTTTGAAAATTTTTACTGCCCTTGTGGAGGCTCTGAAAATATGAATATTTATGCGTGAATTGGCTGCGACCATATTGTCCCACTGCTGGGCACGGGTCTGCTGCATTTGCGGTAGGTCTGAGACATTGTCCGCCAAGCTGCCCCAGTGCGGATTTAAACGTGTTCTAGATACGATATCTTGATTTTATTATCTTGCATATAAGAAATAAATTATATTAAACATTTAAAAAAGCAAAATTTTATATATCGCCTTAACAATCAAATTGCTCAGTTTGCTCTCTGAATGTTATTCGTTTGGGTTTGGGTGTGGGTTTGTCCCAAGATAATTATAGAATACATTTCAAATATCTCGTAGAATTTTATACCGAACAAAGTCTTGCACATCAGGTTTGCAAGGACAGATATTTGGCACTCGGTGCTTTCTGCCTACCCCGTTACAGACCTGGCGTTATGGTGTAATAATAAATTAATCGCACAAGCGTTACCGAGTTTTGTGTACACTTTTATTTCTTGCAATTATTGTTAGACTCTCTTTTATAATATTATGTAATACTCTTTGCCATAGGATTATTATTTTTTTAGATATAATGTACTATTAATAATGAGTATTTGTAGTATACATTTACAAATTTAGACACTTGTATTGCGTAGTATTGAAAGGTATTAATCAGGGGCTGAGCCCCTTAGCTGAGCTTGTGTCTAGGAATCTTATATAAAAATATTATTTATATAAATTTATAAAAGACAAAATTCTGATGAAACTTTAGTCTTAGATCAATTTTAAATCAATGCTGTAAACGTACACACTAGTAATATAACGATAACGTATCTCCGGCCCTTTTTGGTCCATTATTACATGTTTAAATGTCGCAAATCAACCATGTCGTTAATAGATTTATCTAAAAAAATTGTTTTATGTAATTTGCAATATGCTACTGCAGCTTACTGCATCGAAATATTGTTGTTTCATCTTACAGGAGATACAGCTCCGGAGAAGTCTTTCATTGGTATTCGTAAACCTTTAAACCATTTATGTAAAATCAAATGATTATAATATATGATATTGTATTCAGTAGACATAATAAATAAAATGTGTCGTGTGGATTTCTTAATAAATTTACTATGAAATTAATGTTGTATTTATTTTTATATTCGTATGCGATTTTACGTTTTCTTGGTACCATTTGTACATAATAAATAAAATAGAGCAATAAATAAAAATAAACAGGTTAGGGTAGTAGTTTTATTCATATATTTATCATTTTTTAATAATAAAACACATCTATATATAATTTCTAGCACCACTTATTAGTACCATTATCATATATTATTTGTGCTAATGAAAACCATAGATAGGCATTTAATTATAAACTAAGGTTACAAACCAAACTTATTAATATTTTATAAGGAAAATATAACAACCATTTGCTTTAAAATACTTGTAACAATGTAACAGATGATAATAAAAAAGAAAGTCTTTTCCCTTGTTACAGGGGAAAGCTAATGAACTAGCAACACAAAAAGGTACCTAATGTCAGCTGTCATTTTTCGTGCCCGAGTCGAGTTGTCGTTTGAATTGAGATGCTTTTAATTTTCTAATGGGCATTATGCGATTTAGATATTGAAAAGCATCTGACATCGAAAACATCTACAACAGCGTAATATCGAATTATAATCGATTTTATTGTCCCAGTTTATCACAGTGTTGCTTAATATTACTCGCTAAACAGTTATATTTATTATATTAACATTTTGTAAATATTATTGTATCTTTCTTTATTTTTTGCTAAAGAATATAACTTATTCAATGCATTACATATATCTAGTATACCTAGAACAATTTTCAATTGGTGTTAACTAGTGGTTTAACTAGTAAATAGTTCATTAAATTGTATATAATTCATTATAATATATTTGACATAAAAAAGTTTGTAATGGCAAAAACTTTTCATTGTTTAGAATATCTAAAATTTAAAAGGTTTGTGACAGAAAATACCTGTTCTAAAAATTTATTCTTAACAATATAAATTGCAATTGTATTATCCTATGATTCTAAGCCTAAAAAAAATTTACGTTTCATAGCTAAACAGGTACATTTCTTGGAGAAATGTTCACATGGATTTTAGTCCACCACAGAATCCAAGGCAAACTATTGCATTAATAACCCTATGTATTGACATTATTACCATATGATTCAAAGTTTCAAACCTCTTTTTTCCCTGTAGATATATATGTAACCTGTTGTTGATATGAACTGTTGCTAAAAATTGACATTAATTTATAACAAATGTAATTTTTGAACAGTTTAAATGCATATGTAAAGTACCCTAATAAAATAAATTTGTCGGTTTCGAAATTAGATACCTGAAAAATTTAGATTCACGCCCTTAACTATGAAAAAAACTTAGGCATTTATTGCTTTTTGGAAACTCAATTTTAGCGCGAGCATGAACCGAAATTGCTAATTGAAATTCAAAATCCAAATTTAAGTTGTCAAAGTTATTCATAGCAGTATTTTATCGACCACTTGTTTTAATCATTTTGGAAACGGTCAGCTGGAATACTTAATTCCCATAACCAACGCTGACGGCGTGTCGGAGTCGCTCAAGTCCACGCCATGTTTCAACATGTCCCTATAATCCAGTTCCGCCAGAACTTCGTACCCGCTCTTGGCCGCCAACACTTGCGACGTCTTCGCGGTGAACACTGTACACGCCGCTCCGATGTTGTAAGCTTTGCAAAGCTCCCTTCTGTAAAAAAAACTAAATTTACTACCAGAGTTTTAAACAAGGAACACTAAAGCCCTTGCTCAATAGTCTGCGGTAGACGACGCTAGATGGCGTTGCTCCGAGACCGCTTACCTGGCTTCAATTAACCTGGCCCCGATGTTTTGCCCGCGGTGCTCCGGCAGCACGGTCAGCCCGCTGGAAGTCAAATACACGTCCACGCCGTAATGCTCAAACACGTCAACCAGCTTCTCTGCCGCGACGAGGGTCCTGAGCAGCTTCCTCCATGGCTCGCCTTTCACCTGAAAATATCTACACGTAAAATAAACAGGAAAGAATTATGTACATGGAATATTTGAAATAAATTTAATAATGATTGAAATAATTTCAAATACGAACATGATCCCAATTTATCCAAATGCCTGTGTTACGGTAATTGGATAGCTGATAATGTAGGTACTATACGATATTATTAGATATTTTTATTACATCCAGACACAGAACAAACAAACTTGCTCAACATAATTTTTTTTTGCGCTGGATGAGAATCGAAGCTAGACAAAATATAATTTATGGTTATTTTAATTTATCATCAAATATCGATACCAAAAATTATTTTTAGATTGACAGACATATTTTTGGAGATTATCAATAGTGTTAAGGAGCTACCGAAGGAGAGGTGTGCCACTATCTGTAAGCGTGCGAGTATCAGTAGCCTTATCTCCATCAACCTCGGCTCATTCAAATACCTACCAGAAATACGAGCAGTACTTTGTTAAGCAGGTGGGGGGGACCAATAAATTTTAGGTCACGGTCACATAATGTACATAAACCGAGATTTTTTCACCTATACTAAGGGGAGGGGTGAACCCCTAACCAGTCTTATATAAGTCCATGACTAGAAAAACAATTCTAAATGCACGACCATTATAATTTACATATATGTCATATATAAAAATGTACCTTTTCAATATCTTCCTCGTCATCGTCCCTGCTCTTCGCGAGGAGGATGTTGAAGCCTATCAGCTCTTCGGGCTGCCCGTCCAGCTCCGTGTAGCACGCTATGCAGATCCCTTGGTCTGCGAAGCCTTCCCAGTTGGACCTTATTGTTGATATCGACGCCGGGTCGGAGTTTATATCTGGAGAAAGTACTCGTGTTAAAATATGAGCCTAAGGTATTTCTGCTCGTTAGTTTGCATGGTAAGTAAAGTTTCTGGCAAAAATGTGGATAAAGCGTAAAAAGACTGGGCTCTTAATATTTCTTCCAATATGGTATTTTAATATCTTTAGAACTTGGGGCAATTAATCGAAAAAGCCCCAAATTCTCAAAAGTTCAGCGCCATTTTTTAACTTCATGACATAAACAGCATACCTAGGACTTGGCACAACGGTTCATCGCGCAAAAACGTCTCCTGCATCATGTCGAGACACAGCTTCCTGTCTTTCTCCTCCATGTCTCGGATTTGATACCTGCAAGAAGTTTACCTTGATATCGTA